>PQWD01000195.1:9535-58751 GCA_019425675.1 Leucinodes orbonalis
ACCATAAAAACCTTTTATTTAAAGTTTAGACATTACGGTATTTCAGATATGCCTATTGAGTCTTGTAGAATCTTACTCTCTTGTTAAATAGATGTTCGAATGTTGTATTATATTGGCACAAATTCCGCATGGTGCCTTTTGCGCATGGGAGCGCCCAGGGTCAATTTTGGCCCTCTATATTCTCTAATATATATTCAATGATCTCCTACATGTTTAAGTATCTTTCCGGATATAGTTCTATTTGCCTGATCGATACGTCATTGATTTTTAATGTTACAGACGTAAGGAGACTTTGACGATGTAATAGAGCTCTGTCTCAAGTATGCATTGGTTACCTGCTATATAATGTTTACTTAATGCATAAAAACTAAATGTATTAAAATTCACTACGCCCATGTAAGGCAGGTCGAGACCAACATAACTCTGAATAATATCAATGGATAACTTGTAAGAGGCTCGACTGCATTTCTTTGGTATATGGAAACTTTAGAATTCAAAGTTGGACAAATGGGGGCCTCAATTGAATCACTGGCTGTGTAGACTTAGCTCGGCAGCTTATGCTGTTTAGGAAGATAAGGTCTCTTGACAGATGTAGAAACAGCAAGATTTGGGTTTATTTTAGTTATTTTCATATGTAAGTCATGTCGTATGGTCTACTGTTGTGGGCGGGTCAGCTGCCCGACATTAATATTATATATTTGTAACTAGTCAAAAAAAGAGGCTATTGCGTTTTATCTAAACCTAAGACCCGTGACTCTCTAAGGTATCTTTTAAAAGAAATAATAATAATGACTATAGGCATCACAAATATATTTAATGAAAATTTAATTTAACGTCCGAAAATACTTATCATACCTTTACAAAAAATTTGACTCACACAATTTTAATACTAGGAATAGAACAAACTTGCTGTTCAGACTTGAAGGGACTACATAAAGTAGGGAAATCCTTTTTATAGGAAGATGTATAAAGTTTTTTCAATAAGGTAACCGCAAAATATTGTCAAGTTACCTTTACACACTGTTTAAAGCTAGATAAAAAACCACCTTTCCTAAAAAAGGGTACTACACTATTGACCGAAATATTTATGTGATAAAAATTCAGTGGTCTTAAACTCGGCTCAGCTATTTTCAGTGTTTAGATATATTGTTACATTAAGGAAATGAAAAAATGTTTTTTAAAAAAAGGGCTACACTGTTGAAGTTTTCTGAGTGCTTCTTTCTCCACAGGCAAACCACCCCTGAAGCGCTTTTTTTTTTCAAAGCATCAAAACTCAATATTTTTAGTTTAATATTTTAATTGTTTTTTATTATTTTTGTATATTTTGGGTGACGTTCATAAGTGCTTTTTGTAAGCCTAATTTTTGAATAAAGAATTTGAATTTGAATTTTGAATTTGTATTTACATCATTTCAAATAAAGAGGGGACCTAATATAAAACCATGGGTACATGCGGAAAGAATGTGTTTGATGGGAATCACTAGCTGAATCAGGAGACCAACAATCATTTGTCCTGCTTTTTTGATCTTCATTTAGACTAAGATTCTACAAGCTTAATGAGCAATCTGATAGCACCCGTAAAGATTCAACTTTAATAATAAAAAAAGAAAGACTGTGTCAAGCTTTTCATAAATCACTAAAAAACTCCAATTGCGTCTCCTGCTTGCCGGCTCTTTCCTTCCACGCTGTAGTGTTTAGATTTTACTCGTAAGCCAAACTGTTTTTGGTGAGATTGTGTTTAATGCTAAAAGAAACAAAGATGACATATCAAACTAAAAGTAAAATTCAAACACCATAGACATGAAAAAAAGTCCGAAAGATTTTAATCCCGAAGGAATGGATAGCACTAACTGTAACAAGGGCTTTAGGTCTAGAATAAAAAATATTATAATTATTTCTACCTATCAGAATACGCTGGCGTCTGCAAATGTCTGTAATGAAAAGATAATATTTGAGAGAATGATTAAAAAATGTCTCTCTCAGTCTCTACTAAAAATGGTTATTAAAGGTTTGTCTTCAATTATCATACTACGAGTATTATAATTATTCTTGAATAAGTTGTTTGATTATATTGCAGCCTGCCATCTATTTATATGTATAATGCTTCAATCTATACTAAAATTATAAAACTGGAGAGTTAGTTTGATGGTTTGATTAAACGCGCTAATCTCAGAAACTAATGGTCCTATTAAAAAAAACATTCAGTGTTAGATAGCATAATTATTGAGGAAGGTTATAGCCTATATATCATCGCTCTACGAGCAGAATCGGAGCAGCGCTGAACAATGTTTCAAAATCGGGAGATTGTTTACTACTTAGAGCTTCCGCTGCGTACGCTGCGTAAACAGTTAAAATTCCGCAAAAGTCATGTAGGACAGTATTGTACCCCTTTAAAAATTCTAAAAAACAGAGTAGCGGGTTAACGTGAGCGTTAATCCAAAGTTACTATTTCACGTAGTCGCGCGCAAAATTACAATTTTACAAAATTTTCGACACATCCTTAGGTGTCATCTTAGTTTTGTTACTGTTAACTTAAGTCATCCCAACCATAATCATTTAGGAAACTATTGATGGTTGTGCATTCTCGCAGTGTCTGCCGGTTCGCTCTTTTGTGCGATATTTTGTACAATAAATAAATAAATATGCACTGACATTCAGACAGCGTCATCTATTCGCAAACAAAGATTTAGCCTTAAATATTAAATTGTAAATACATACATATTATACATAGAAACACCCAGACAAATGCAAACAGACATTTTCATGTACACAAATGTTTGGAAGAGTAGAGATGATGACAAATTTTGTTCCTAACCACTTTTGTATATTTGTTTGATGTTGTTCTTGTCTATTGTAAATATTTCTGTTTTCCATTAAAAGCTTTTCTTTTTTCTTTCTCCAATCACTACACGGCATAGTTAGGTTTTGGTTACTGTTTTTTGCAAATACAACCACAAGCCATTGTTTCGCCAACGTGTGGCCCAGAAAACTTTTTTCATATCAACCTAGCTCGGTTGTTATCGCCGCTATCGCTCCCTATCGAGGATTATATTTCTATTAGTACCCGGTCGCGGTGAAAATCTGCAATCCATATCTGAGTGTATAAACTGCGCACGCTATTATTGCATATAGTTGTGGAAAAACCGCGGAAAGTTGTACTGTATATACACCAAAATATATTTTTTTTACAATTCGTCTCTTTGTTCCGAGTAATCACTGAAATGGCTGGACCGATTTTGACGGTATTTTTATTGGCAGGTAGCTGAAGTAATAACAAAAAACTTAGGTTACACTTATTTTTTTAAGAGCGTCGGTGGCTCAGTGGTGTGGACTGTTACCTTCCTACCGGGAGGGCTGTGGTTAAAATCCCGACACGTACCAAGTATTTTCGAATTTCGAAAATATATGTACGTTATCCGACGCTCATACGGTGAAGGAAACCTTCATGCACGCTTGCGAAGAGATTCGAAGGTTGTGTGTGAAGTCGTCCAATCCGCACTGGCCGCGTGGACGACTAAGGCCTAATCACCCTATACGGGTAGGCTCGTGCCTCGGTGGGGACGTTTAATGAGCTGATGATGATGATGATGATGACACTTTTTTTAGAAAAATCTTTTTGATTAATCTAAATTACAGTAATAAATGATGTACCGCGCGGCGCGCTGCTCAAGTGGCGTGAGCTGCACCGAACGTCACTTAATGAAGCGATTTTAATAAAATTTGGTGTGACGCTAGCTGACACCCTGGATAAACACAAAGGCTACGTTTTACTGCGGGAGAATATCATATACCACATGTAATACCGCGGGGTACAGCATCATATCTTAAATACCGCAACAATCATATTTGCCGATTGCCACTGAATAGCAGAGGACAATTTTGGGTGTATCTAAGAGAGGATACCTCTTTCAAACATTTGTAATTTCTTAAATTAGTAATGCTGCAGATGGTTAAGGTGGAGGGTAACAGATGGATATCAACTGCAAAAAATCGGTCCGCGTGGAATCATTAGGGAAGGCCTTCGCATTGGACATTTGAGGCTGTAATGATGATGATGAAATGCGTCACACGTTGTTCAGATTGATTTGGATCCCAAAAGATGTAATCTTTAAGAGCCATGCAAAGTATAATCCAACAAAATCAAGTAACTTATTCGAAAAACAATCCTAAACACTAACACACATTTAATGCAAGTCAAAGCCCCTAATACTTCAACACGTATTAAAG
The DNA here is from genome assembly GCA_019425675.1 of Leucinodes orbonalis. Classification (NCBI taxonomy): domain Eukaryota; kingdom Metazoa; phylum Arthropoda; class Insecta; order Lepidoptera; family Crambidae; genus Leucinodes; species Leucinodes orbonalis. The sequence continues at coordinate 13,762 of PQWD01000195.1, forward strand.
ACGTCTATTAATCTGATATTAGTACGTTTATCCTCAAATAAATCTCTTACTCCATTACATCAATTAAAGTTAAAGAGCAAGACGAAGAGAAACTAGTTCAAAAGAATGGTAAGATATGTTACTCGGGTTGCGAAGCGGCAAATAACTGAACTGCATCGGCGGCCAATATTGCACCTGCAGAAGATTTGTGGCTGACAGCTTTATAGCCGACAGGGGTGCCGTTACGCTGAACAATACATAATTACCTAGTCCATAAGTGGATGCGCCAAAGTTCAATAAATTTGTCAACACCGTGAACTCAATTGCAGTTAGCACACAGCCACCATTAAATCGATATTTAAGCAAGAACTTGTACAGGTGCTAAGTAGCAGATGCACATACTTAATAATAATAATAAAAATTGTTGCTATCATAATATTACATTCATACAATGGTTGGTTTATAGCAATGTTAATGATGATAGCAAAAGGAAGCACCTCAGCTGTCACTGGCCCAGGTGACAAGCACCTAGTCAGCGCTGGTTTTCAGTAACTTCCTCTTCTCTTCGATGTTAGGCGAGAACTTTATTAAGTAATGAGGGCTTTAAAATTACTTAAAAAGGTATACATGAAAAAAAGAAAGAAAATCAAACCATATGGCACCTAAATTGTGTGTGAGTGTGTGTTACTTATATACTTTTTTTTAAATACGTATAAATATATTATACATGAAACACCCAGTCCAATACAAAGAAACCTCCACGCACACAATTGTTTGTACTGACTGAGGATCGAATGCTTAACCCTTGCTATTATCAGATTTCTCAACCAATAAACGTTATGGGTCGTCAAATAATATCATTATTTTTGGCAACTTCTTCGCCTGTAAGACCGACCTTCGGCATGTCGGTGAAGCTGTTAAAGCCATCCGCGACCAACAGAGAAAAGTCATCCCGAAAAAACCTTTAGCATGCGAACTCAGCTAAATAATGCTAGAGTAAACCATCTATGTATATTCTAGGCGACGAAATCGCTGGAGGATTACAAATAGCATTGGCAACCCTAACACGAATGTTATTACTGGGATCGACGTGTCCCTAGGGATGGCGGAATAACGGATTTTCTAGTGTTCCTGGAAATCGTTACGATATGCGGAAAGTAATACTGTGGAAACCAGAATATATGAGTTATTCAATTATAGTTGAGCGCCAGAACTCAAAAGAATTTTGTGGTATACATAAAAGTGCGATACGTATATCAAACCATTTGATATTGTAAGGTTTTGATTAAATAAATAAGTTTTGTAGTTTAAACTGAGTTTAATTCTCAATGACTGGAGATTATAAAATTATTATAGACAACACGTATCACTCGCGAGGACGCCAGTAGCGGAAGGAGCGCCACCGGATAGGGGAGAGCATAAACAATAAAAACTAAATTGGTTGCGTTCCATTTTCAACATATATTTTTTATGACCAAAATAAACTCAAAAGCGACCTTAAATTAAAAAGTCACAACTTGTCCATAAGATATGAAATAGCATATTTTAATTATCACATAAATCAACATAACGCGGAATCTTATAGGATATATGTCAATCCATTTTCATTTTTCTCAACATCCAAATTCTCATTCCAACAATTCATTTCGTATTATATACAGGGTGTTTAAACATACAAAACAAATTCTGTCTCTCTCTCTTTTCTTCACACTGTTACAGATCATTGCTGGACATCTGTCACCCCATTTTGCACACGATCCCGGTCCTCCAGTTTTCCCTCCAGCCTCCACCAGTGACCTTTCACAAGTCGTCGGTCCATTTCGAGCCGGAGGGCGTCCTACGCAACGCTTGCCAATACTTTGATTTTGGCTGTTCAGCATCTCAGCAAGCTCTTCCGATGACTCTGCCACTATGACGATATCGTCAGCAAGTCGTAGGTGAGAAATATACTCTCCATTGACTCTGACTATCGTGTTTGGATATCCTAGTTAATCTATACTAATATTATAAAGCTGAAGAGTTTGTTTCACGCTACGTGCAATAGGAGCGGAGCAGCAACGAAGAACGTTTCAAAATCGGAGGAATTTTTCAGACTTGGGAATTACGCTGCGTACGCTGCGTAAACGGTTAAAGTTTCGCAAAAGTCATGAATGAGAGTATTGTTCCCCTTTTAAAGGTCTCCAAAAAAATCCGCGACAAGATATGTCTATCTTTTAAGGTTAGCTTTTAATTGTTTTAGCAAAAAAATATGTTATAGGGAATAACATATTTTTTTGCTAAAACAATTTTCTAAAATAATGCATCATTTGCGAAGGTATTTTCATAAATATGATATTAATCCTTATCCAAACAAATATATTTTATCACAAGTATTTCATTTTAAACGAAGTTTCCCTTTATATCATTCAACTTCAATTAATATCTTCCAAAATATCGCAGTTTTAACTAACCTATATACTTACACGAAGTCGCGGGTTAAAGAGAGCGTTAGACAAATTAACTATTCCACGCGGGCAAAGTCGCACGCAAAAGCTAGTATGAAATATAGGTACCTACTAAACCTAACAAAGACTAAACATTTAAATAATATCAAAAAACACAAAGGATCCCATTTTCTTACTGAATAGTAACAAAAATAAAGAACAGTAAATTGAATTTGTTTTTGAAACAGCAAAGCCAATTATTCAAGGGCAGGAGTACGCCCTTGATATTTTAATTGAAACTCAATACTTATTTCTCTTAAGTTACAAAGAAGCACCGCTCATTATCCCTAAGTAAATACCAGTTTGGTTGTACATTTGGATCCTAGTTTGTTAGTATTTGGGTTGAGATAATAGGTCGCAGCTTTCAATGTTCAGGGATTAAGGCAAACCTTACCACCCTACTACATTCTTTGGAAGAACGTAATTATATGCATAATATCTTGTTCATGGTAACTATTATTATTTTCGACTTTTTTACTCATTCCACAGTTAAATACAATATAAACCAAATTCACGCAGCACTATATATCCCCAATTTATATAAGCTTGTACCTTCGTTAGAGCGTTAGTAAATAATTGGTGTGGACCGTTGCCTTCCAACCTGCTGACCTACAGCTTCAAATCCCGCCACGTACCAATCTGTTTTCGAATTTCCGAAATTATAAGTTTATCCGATGCTCTTACGGCGAAGGAAAAACATCGTGAGGAAACCTGCACACGCTTACGAAGAGCTTCAAAGGTTGTGCGTGAAGTCAGGCAATGCACACTGAGCCGGCGTGAACGACCAAGGCCTATACATCCTTTCCATTACGGGTAGGCTCGTGTCCACAGATTTCCCAATAAAGGAGAAGGGGCGAGCCGCGTTTAAAGTGCGACAAATGTAAGCTCAACGAGCATACACTGGCTGCCAGTTTACGCTCTGTGAGACGAGTCAAGACGCACGAATATTAAAAGAAATTACCGTTTTTTCCAAAATGCCACCCTGTGCAATTGTAACATGCCATCATCGCAATGAATCAGTAAATTTACCAAGAAATATAATAACTTTTCACAGGTAAGAACCGAAATGAAATTGCGACACCGGGATTGCCTATAAACTTGGCGGCTTGTCCTGTCTAATTGTATATTCGGATCTCTGTGCTCGTGTCCCTCGGTGGGGACGTATAATGAGCTGAGATGATGATGATTCGTTTCGAAATAAGGGATAAACATGCTTACTCGTACATGGTTATTTTGTAAACAGACATTATATACATAGAAACACCCCGACTAATACAGACATGTTTATAATGCCCATTAATCGAACCCGGAACGTTTGGTGTACTAAACCGACTTCTCAATCATTACACCACACGGGTCGTCCCATATTAAGAACTTGGTAGACCACGGGCGAAATTGCGAACATTTGTTGATAAATGCCAAGTTATATTTACTAAAAGCACAACATGGCGCATTAAGCCGGCACTCGCCAGCGTACACAAACATGCGTAATTATTAAGGGTTGTTTGTAAAGTTTAGAATCGTGGATCCTTTATGTAATTACATATTAACGAGTGAATTAACAAAGTGGTTTTGTGCAATTTACTATTTCCAAAACATTACTTTGTTACATGTTAATATTTGTGTCATACATATATTGTATTAATATTCATGTTATTACTAATTACTAAATGACTAAGCTTTTAAGCAGCGGTAAGTGTCTTGAATTTACCGTCTTTACGTTATCAGCTCTTCACCTACGCAATGGAAGATGCCTTTCTCCTGGAAGGTGATGGATTTGGCATCAACATAAACGGTGAACACATCACTCACCTTCGATTTGCCGACGATATTGTAGTCATGGCAGAATCGTTGGAAGATCACAATACTCGTGGACCACAATCGAGTTTCCGAACAGGTGGGTTTAAAGATGAGCATGGACAGGACGAAAATTATGTCAAATAGCCATGTAGCATCCATTCTATTTCAATCGGGGGCTCGGTTCTTGAAGTTGTCAACAGTTACGTCTAGCTAGGACAAACGGTCGAATTAGGAAAGTCCAACTTCGAGAAAGAGGTCGATCGAAGAATCCAACTCGACTGGGCGTTCGAGAAGTTACAGAGTATTTTCGCGTCCAATACGAGTATACCTCAATGTCTAAAGACAAAAGTTTTCGACCAGAGCGTATTACCAGTGATGACATGCATTAATACATGCAGTGAGAAAATATAGGCTAATAGATTGATTGTATAACAAAAGAAAGGGAAAACAACGTCTAGGGAATTACATAGAGTACTTAAAATTACTAGTAGCAAATTATACTATGCAATTTCAACTCATACTAAATGCATTGACGACCCATTCGGTGTTGCGGTTGAGACGTCGGCTGCAACACCAAAGGTTCCGAGTTCGATTCCCGGGTACAAACATTTGTGTGCATGAACATGTCTGTTTGTAATGGTCCGGGTGTTTTCTACGCAATAATATGTATGTATTTACAAAAAATATATATAAGTATGTTTATCCGTTGTTTAGTACCCATAATACAGGCTCCACGCTTAAATTGGGGCTAGATGGCGCTGTGTGAATATCAGTGGATATTTATTTATAAAAACATGCAGTGAGAAAATATAGGCTAACACTCGTAGATTGATTTTATAACAAAAAAAGCAAAAACAAAGTCTAGGCAAGTACATAGAGTAAAAATAACTAGCATCAAATTATACTATGCAATTCCAACGCATACTAAATTCATTCTAGATGGAACTTGTCGCATTGAATTTATGCATTCGATTACTAAAAGATTACGTGCACGACAACTTTTAAAACAGTTATCGTTCCTCTGGCTGGGGTTACTTCGAAGCACGCTCACTCCGGTGCATAAATGAAAGATAAACACAAACTCAGATGCATTAGCCATGCACTTATCTTCGCCGTCTAAGGATTTTATTCAATCTGTACTGCAACGTGCAATGTCTGCTGAGTTATTCCACTATGCAGTTTAGTCAACGTGCAATGTCTGCTGAGTTATTCCACTATGCAGTTTAGTCAACGTGCAATGTCTGCTGAGTTATTCCACTATGCAGTTTAGTCAACGTGCAATGTCTGCTGAGTTATTCCACTATGCAGTTTAGTCAATAAAGTAATAAACAATAGTACCTACCTAAAGTCAGTAAGCCCAAATATGTGACCACATGGTCACATATTTGGGCGGTTCCATGTTTATCTGATATTGAACAATATTTGACCAACTAATTTACGACGAACAGGAGGTGGGTTGGTGGGTTACGACCCAATCTCTCTATAGCTATCCCGTGCGGTAAGGTCTGTGCCATGCAGTTGGCCGTTATAGGCTGAGAAATCGAACACATGAATGGGGCATACACACAGACCACCTAGCCCCAAAACAAGCAAGTAGCTCTTCCTTTGTTAAGAAATACAATGAAGACTTATCTTCATTGACTAACATTACAAAGAGCAATTATTTATATTTCAAACTCCACTCTTTCACGTCAAAAAACTGGACCCATTTAAAAAATCTTTTAGCAAATAAAAGTACAACATTTCCACTTAAAATTAAGTCATCATGGCACCATTGACATACATGCAAACTATACAATTCAACTCGCAATATTACACGATTGTAAATGTACGGGGAAACAGTTGTCATCGCAACTGCCATCATGGAAAAAAAACATAATTGTTTAATAATAGAAAGTGCTACAAGCGACCTAGCCTTTATTGATAGACTGAAGTACTCTTTATGAAATAGGTTAGCAATTTCACGGTATCTAGCAACTAGTGTAAGTGTTACTATGGAATTATGGCTTTTATAAATATAAAAAGCCATTGCCGAGTTTCTTACTGGGGTCAGTTTGGGAGCGTATTACGTTAAGGAATTTTTGAAAATTTGATGAACAGGATGGTCACGACGATCATCTTATGGTAAGTGATACGCCTGACCATGACAGAGCGGCATTGAATAAGACCAAAAACTGATAGACAGTTATTATTCTCCATCAACGCCGCACTGCGCTCGACACAGATGTTAGGTCTCATATACATGGTAATTTTACTAGCTACAGTGCCCTCATTCCAAAACACAGAAGTGCATAACCCTCCTATTTCCCGGGACGATATCTGGCACTACGGTGGTACCTTCCTAGACGATTCAGTACGGAATCTACCACCTAGTAAATCTAAGGCTATACAAGAGTACTGAACCTGAAGTGTCAGAAAACCTTGTATAAGTTTGCAAAGGAAGGCGACACGTAACGTGCCGGTAACGCGAATAACTGGTTTTTGTAAAGACGCACTTAATGGGTATAGGCCTTTCCTTTGTTTCAAGCCAGCTTTTTTCGCCTATAAATTTAAATTAATAAATCAAGTTCCTACCTAACCCAACCTTATCTAACCAGTATATATTATTAATTACTCGTAGATGAATTTCGTTAGGAGATAAAAAAAACTTTGAACCTAATATCAGTACGGATCAAAAAACTATTAGGTATGTTAGATTTAATAATTAAGTTTTAATAATCTTATTGATTTTTTAATGAGCTGATGATGATGAATCTTATTGAAAAACATTAAATCAATAAACTTATTATCACGATCAACATATGTACGTCATCCGAATACAAGAAACGAAATGTCTTCTTAATCTTAACTTTTGTACCTTTAGTATTGAGGAACAAAAAAATAACGTTTCAAGGTCATCGTGGTGTTATAAAACTATAAATACGACGACAGGCTAACTATGTAGATAACATAAAAAGTTTGATGTTTGTATCAAAGTCCAGGAGTTCTGTACCCGTCATGTATGTTTGCACCTACTTCAAAAAATAACTATCCGAGACATCTCACTTCAAGAAATATTTTAAGAATTTGTCCAATAAGACTTCATTTAAACTAATGATCATCAACACACCCAGTGGCGTGTACAGAGATTATGAGTACGGTATGCAAAACGAGTGCACACTATTTGCAAAAACAAATAAATAATTTACATTTTTCAAAATGAGTGCTGTTGATGATAACAGATCGTTTTGTTTCAGATTTAATGGGAAATGGGCTAATAAGTGGGAATCGTTCAATATGTATGCGATTTTCCGGGTTGTCTGGACGCACAGGGTATGCACTGGTTATTTGCATATATGGAGTGCACGCCAATGAACACACCATCTGTCTAACAATCCACAGCTGTGCCTCAGCAAAACGCACTAGCCGCTACAGCATCGAGCCCTCAAATCACCAAACGCACATAAATCAATAACTTTAATTAGGTAGCCAACCCAATTAAAACTGCATCATTATAGATCGGAGTCGACCCTGACTTTATTCCCGTTGCACCCGCGCTCGTGACTATTTAAAAGCATCGACCTAAGTTTTCTCGATTGCACTTTGTTTTTATGTCTATCACAACCACAGATTTCCCAATACAGGAGATGGGGCAAGCCGCGTTTAAAGTGCGACAAATGTAAGCTCAACGAGCATACACTGGCTGCCAGTTTACGCTCTGTGAGACGAGTCAAGACACGAATATTAGAAGAAATTACCGTTTTATTCCAAAATGCCATCCTGTGCAATTGTAACATGCCATCATCGCAATGAATCAATAAATTTACCAAGAAATATAATAACTTTTCACAGGTAAGAACCGGAAAGAAATTGCGACACTGGGACTGCCTATAAACTTGGCGGCTTGTCCAGTCTAATCGTATATTCGGATGTCTGTGATCACAACTAATAACAGATCATAAGTGAAATGTTATGCCAATTGGAGTGAAGACTGCGTCATGGCAAGTATAGCGTAGGCACTCTCGGCCGATGGACGCGATGACTTGCGAAAGGTGGAGGCTGGATGTGAAAATCGGTGGACCGATATATGGCGCAAATGGGGGAGACTTTTGTCCAGCAGTGGACTATGATAGATAGAAGAGAGAAGTGGAATGTTAAACATTATTATTGCCCCCTAATAATAATAGGGAGATTCGAAATAAGGTCATCTGACAGATTATTTTATCTCAATTTTGTTGTATCCCACCACTGGATAGACCTATTATGTAAAAACGTCCATTCATATAATGCTTCATATAATACCTATATGAATGAAAACTTATAAAAACCCAGAATAGTATTAAGCACAACTCAATTTAAGCCGAGCTTGTACTACGAAACACGAATATCAGCCAACCGTTACAGTAAACGTTTGTACATTTTTGCGACAAAATACACAGAAGCATCCAGACGGATTTAAGCAGATTTGCCAATACACACCAATCACTGAACCATAGGGATCGAACCTCAAGCTTTTTGGTATCGAATCAGCGTTAAACCATAAGTCCAATTGGTCGTCGCTAATTTATAAGTCAAAGATTGCACAAAACTGAATAATCATTTGAACGGGAAAACGCAAAAACAAAAAACCCTTTTGTTTCCGGGACTTAATTTCCGCCTTCGATATTATCGACTTTTAGTCAAATTCAAGATGTCCGCTCACGATGCACCATCTGGGGTCGCAAACTATCGCATGGTGTTTACTCGCGAAGACCATGACCTTCGCACAGCCGCTAATGCTCATAAAGACCTCGAATTCGGCGCTTACCGCCCGCACGCGCCAGTCTTGCCCCGACCGCCGTCGCGACACCACGTACATTCCAACCGACCACCGCAACAACAATCGGAAAAGTTCAACAGTTCCAAGTGTCTTGTGTTGTATGATGTAGCGTGCTGTGTTCCGGTGTTATGGTGGACACACCGATGGCGCGATTGAGGTAAATATTTACACATCGAACCCACGACAGTGTTTCTTTAGTTCAATTGACGATTTGTCGCACCCTTACGCCGGTGCATGCTGTCGAGAACATCGGAAACAATTGAAAAGCGCGCGTATTGAAAGGCGGCGCCGGCTGCATAAAAACAAACACTTGCGAATTGGAGCGCGTTTAAATTTTCAGCGACGCGCTGCGATAGTGGGGAGGTTGGATACATATTGTGACATTATATTAATACTGTATCGCGGAGTGATATAAATTAGTTTTGCATTTTATGCCCGAGGGCTAGACGTCCTTACGTAAGCTGTTCGCCCCTTATGTAACTGCCGGTTCGGCCCAAACTTCATCTTCCGAATTCAATTTTAGCGAATATTGAATTTCAATATACATGCTACACATTCTGGTTTGGAATTGAAAAGAATGTCCCATTGGAACTATGCAGTAACTACTTTTACATTTGATTTTCCTCAATAGGAAAACCTTTGTTGGCGCGAGCAATTGAGGGGAATTGTTTCGTTGCGAAAATACTTGTGAACCGCTTACGAAACATCGGGTAACAGTCGTACAGTCTATGAAACAAACTTTTTTCATGTCATTAAATCCACGAAACGGTCAGTTTACTGGTGAGTTGGTAAGCAATAAGCCTATGACAAATGCAGTGCCAAAGGAAATTAATAATCTGAGGCAGTCATGCAATTCCGTCAACACTACCTGCGCTATCACCGAGATGACAGATGTTAGGTCACTTACACCCGGTAATTTTACTAGCTACAGTACCCTCACCCCGAAAACAAGAGTGCATAAAACACCTATTTTCCAGGACGATATCTGGCACTGCGGTGGTACCTACTTAGACGACTCTGTACGAAATCTACCGCTTAGTACCCATACATATTGAAAGCTTCCCGCGAGGGAGGTTAGCGACACGCAGTGCAAGCGACTTAATGGAGTCTAATGCAACCGATGCGCCCTTGATTGCTTTCCTCAGTAGCATTATCAATGAACTAAGCAAATTGCATTCAATACACGATCTGTTTAAGATGTACATTTGTAGGACACGCTAGCCAATGCACCTAACATTTAGGTCGAAGCGTTCATTGTATTTGAAATGAATGAACAAATGCACTAAAGTTATGGCATTTTAATAACATTTAAATTTAAGTATTCAATAGCACTAAGAGCGTCGGTGGCTCAGTGGTGTGGACTGTCGCCTTCCCACCGGAAGGGCTGAGGTTCAAATCCCGACACGTACCAATGTATTTTCGAATTTTCGAAAATATATGTACGTTATCCGACGCTCTTACGGTGAAGGAAAACATCGTGAGGAAACCTTCATGCACGCCTGCGAAGAGATTCGAAGGTTGTGTGTGAAGTCGTCCAATCCGCACTGGGCCCGCGTGGACGACTAAGGACTAATCACCCTATACGGGTAGGCTCGTGCCCTCGGTGGGACGTTTAATGAGCTGATGATGATGATTCAATAGCACTAAAACTGTAGCATATGTTTTTGGATCCACATTCTTTATCTATTTTTGTATCATCACATCATACATTTTATAAAACACAACTACAACAATACAAAAATTCGGGGCTATGTTGCTAAAGAATTTTATAAAAATATGACATGGGATCTGAACATATCGACGTCTATACACAAAGACCAAAAAATATATAAATTCATAAATAAATACCCAAAAAAGCATAACCAAACCTGTGGTAACAAAATCTTATATTTACAACATACCTATTATGAAAAATACAAGCGTAATTTATGATAAAAAATACATATTTAGCATTGTAAGTAATAATTTCAAATAATAATAATTTACTAGCAACGCGCCGCAGATTCACCGATTCGGGAATATTATTATAGCCTGTGTAATGTTGTACATTAAACATATTGTTGTGAAGTTTCATCAAAATCCATTCAGCCGTTAACACACAAACTTTCGCCTTCATAATATTAGTGTGATTGTAAAGACATCATTTAAATCTCTTAACATGTTATTTCTACATCTTAATCAATTCCATCATCAAATAGAAAGGTATGAAAACGGGAGACGTGAGCATAGTCTTCAATATGTAATGCAAGCAGATCATCTGACCGCTGACGCGTTGATTAAATGACTGACCTATAAACGGGAAACATTTAAATTGAAGTAGAGTAACATACAAGCCTTTAAGGTTATATTTAAAAGCACAGACCTTTCTACAGAATAGACCTGGCGAGATGGGTTCCTAACCAATCACGTAAGCAATAATGCTAATAGGCGGGATTAACAGTGTATCTTACTAGGCTTATAATACTATTATGATTTTTGTGTCTATTATAATAACATTATATACAAGTATATTATAATTAAATATTAGTTAAGATTACACTGTCAACTTAGGTACGGGACTGCTGCCAACAAACTGTTTTACAGTTTGGCAGATGGTAATTATTATTCTTTTTTTTAAATAAATAAACAATAATAAAAAAGATTCCTTTCCTACCGGAAAATGGACTGATTTTTCGGTCACCCATCCAATGGCCCACATTGCGATGGTTGCTTAACTTCACAATTGTCTATCAAATGCGCTAACCGCCACGCAATCGAACGCAGACGAACAATACTAGACATTGTACACACGAGTACAAAATTAGTTAATGCATTACTATTCTCCTACTATCTATAATTTGTATGGAACAATAGTATTTGTTTCCGTTCCAATAAATTTGACCACCGCTAAGTACAATGGTTGGCACGTCCGATATTACGCCGAAAAGTTCCCGGATCGAGTTGGTACTTACTCGACAACATAAACAATTGTGTACATGAACATTGAACATATTATGTGTTGGTTCAGTCTTGCATTTTTTATGTAGATACATATACATAGGTATACATACATACTCGGTAATATTAACCAAGTTCGAAATCAAGCACAAACTTTATACGATGATAAGAGACATCTGTCACCTGCAATACACTTGAGAAGAATGGCCCAGGGACAGTTACTATACTAACCTGTGACGTAACGATATTAAATCGAAATATGTACAGCAATTCAATAATAGAATAAGAATATATTTATTGTCTCTCTTCAAACATTTAACAAATAAAAATTCAAAATTTTACAAAAAACAAGTACTTTGAGACAAAGGGAAGGAGCTCAGCTGAGTTTGCAACGAGAACAATCCCGAGCATCGCTGTTTTTCAGCTACTCCCCTTACCCTCTGAGATGTTGTTGGAAGGCCTAGGTTATGCTTGGTTGACAATTTTTAATATTATATAAGTATGGTAATGGAATACATAAGTAGAATTTCTGTACACAAACAATTATTATTTTTCTAATAATATTTACAAGAATAGGTTTCAACAGACGAGCTAGATCCTAAACCTTATATGCTACTGCCTGTTCCCATAGGTACTTAATAAAAGAAATATTACTACGTTGTTTAGCTACTAGAGTAGTACCAGCGAATTGTTTATTAGGTGGAAAAATGGTGGAAACAAACAAGATCCAAAACAATTGATCAAAAACAAGTATTTCGAGGTCCTATATACTATTCGGTATTCTCCACCATCCGCAATAAAATACCAAACCTTATTTTTCGAAAAGCGCACCTTATTTATACGTCGTTTCAATAATCACTCTTGTTTTTGCAATATTGTATTTTTAATACACTAAAACCAATTTAATATTAGGTCAATTGATGATAGTGAACAATGACTAGGGTTTCTCTGAGAATTCTCGAACCGAGAATTCCCGGGAAATTTTGCCTTACTCGAGAACGAGAAAAAAGTGGTCGAGAAATCGAGAAATCGCGAAATTCAGTCAAAAAATTAAAAACTTGATAACGCGCTTGCGTTCTCGTTGCGGCTCTGCCACGCGTCGTGCGAAATTAAATGAATAATTTGTCCTATTAGAGGGGCACGAAATTTGATATTTCACACGGTCGTTGTAATTATAAGATTTGAGTTCCTCTCAGAAGACCCAGCTAATACGTTCTTGAAAAACGTTTCTAATACGTCTTATACTAGAGTACATAAAGAAAACGAAGTGTTTTCTCCTTGTCTCGGAACTTTGTGACAAAAATACGAAACCGATTGTCAGATGATGCTATAAATGCCCTGTTATTTTTAAAGGCTTATTTTCTTAATGATAACGTGAATCGTGGGTTAGCTTTTGAAGCAGTTTCCGCTTTAAATTTGTGATTGTAATTGGTCTTAAGATTTTAATGATTTATTTAGATTTTTATGCACTACGTAAAGAAAGACTCCATTTACTTAAACAAATATTGAAAAGTTGATACAAAGACTAAACTTAAGGAACATGTACCTTACGTTACTCGTCATTATTAAGCTAGTCTGATTGTTATTTTTTATAAGGAATTAACTGTCGTTTTATGCTACGTAATTGAAAAGTTTGTAGTACAGACTGAGACTAAAATAAATTATTTAGTATGTAAGGTACTAAGTTTCATTGTGGTGACATGATGACATTGTTTTAGAAGATATTTTATTTGTTTTTTTTTTCAAAGAAAAGACTATTTAGTATATTTGTTTGTAGAAACTAGAAAAATGATAGAAGATCTCGCTAGAGTTTTTTCGCTTAATTAAAGTTTTCTATAGTTAAATTAAACTCACATTAAACTATAAAATAAACGTTGGTCATTGATAAAATGTTGAATATTGCTAAAAAGTATAGTTTATTGTTAAATCAAATATTTTGCTGCTTTTCAATATTTCTCGACAACCCGAGAATTCCGGGAAAATATGGTCGAGAATTCTCGTGCTCCGAGAAATAAAAAGGTCGAGAAATGAGAAACCCTAACAATGACGTCACATATCAATAATTCTACAAAGTATGTGGAAACGTTTCCTTTTGGACAGTTCATAAAGGAACGTGCGGTTCATAAATGGAAAGTGCGTCAACGATTAGTGGTGTCAAATACCCAATTAGATATCGCAGTCCACTGATAATCATAAGTCTCCTCTATTTCACGATAACATCCCGGTTTCTCATCCCATCAAGGTTACTGAGGTTTAATTCCTATTCATCTATAATTAATTCCTCATCAGCGATCATCCACGCGTTATTGTCAAGGAAACCCATAATAGTGGCTATAAACGTGGCAATATCAAAAGTCAGACCCCAAGGACGCACAGGAGGCGTTTAACAACCCATAAAGTGTGATCAGTGCCAATTATGCGGCCAATAAGGGGCCAAGCCACCCCACGCCTCACCCACTGCTGGAGATCGCGACATATATTTTTGCATCTTAACCTTTAGCCATGTCCTTTTATAGTAGGTTTATTTATCTTTATTTGTGCTATAGGGGGCAAAAAAGTAAATGGCTGATTTGATGGTATCACACCGACGCCCATGTGCATTTGCAGTACCAGAGGGCACTGAAATATCAAGGAAAACTGTTTGGTCATCAAGCAAATAAAAACTGTTACAACAATAGTTAAGTTCTCCCATATCGCAAAAAAATTGAACATATCTGTTTGTATTGGTCGGGATGTTTGATTAGTATCATATGGATGTATTTACAGACAAACCTTAACGGTTCTTTAGATCTGATTAGAAACTATTGTTCTATCTCCTTGCTTAAATTCGATTGTTTTTGAATATTTTTATGTCATATGTAGAGCCTACTACAAATCACCTTGTGGTAAATGATGATGTCACCCTAAACTACGAATCCTCAAGAAATACTCCCCTCTCTCTTGTCGCTCATGAAAATACATTTATCTGAAACGCATTTCAGAGCAATAAAGTAAATACACAGTCAAACCAAATGAAAATCTAAATGCATGAATATAAACTAGAAAAAGCGATCGGTTAGTTTCACTCACCAAACTCATACATATCGTTCGGTCAAGCATGCCTAAACTCCAATCATTTCGTTCAGAGCGTCTCAAGATAAAACGTAAGACACTTTATAAATTGTACATGAGAGAAATACGCTCCATTTATCTTTATTAGCTAGACCACAAACATGACTGGTCCTAGTTTCCATTTTAATGACGCATTCTTGATGTTAGATCACTTTTTTACGCATCACATGCTTTACGCACATTTGTGTTAATTGTTATAACAAATCCCAAAGTACCTACCATTGAAGTAGACATAACGATAAACCAACATAATAATATAGTGTAAACATATAGCTCTCTCTCTCGTGTAATCTCCAAACACGCCTAAATCCTACGACTATAGAAATACGGTTATTCAAACGAACATTTACATAGTTACCGGCTCTTGAAAAGGTAGCCCAGAGACGGCCCGTTACGATGGATATGTAAAAGCCAATGTCCGCATTATACCCAAATGTTACATATATTATCGCCTCTTACGACACTTATTGAATATAAGGGAGTTAGGTATTTTAATCTATGTACACTAATACATACCATCATCAGCTCTTTATACGTGCCCATTATGGGGCACGAGCTAACCCGCAAATATGTTTTCCTTCACCGTAAAAGCGTCGTATAAACGTACATATAATTTCGAAAGTTCAAACACATTCGTACGTGGCGGGATTGAACCTGCACTCTCCTGATAGGACGGCAACAGTCGACACCAATAAGCCACCGACGTACGTATAGCAGACACAGATATGTGCACACAATAATTAGTGTGCATAAACATGTTTATTGTTTTGGTTTGTTCGTTGTAAAGTACTCAACATACCAGCTCTACAAAAAAAGGGGCTCGATGGCGCTGTTTGAATGTCCTGTAGTGCATCATTAGTTTAAATATTTTCGTAATATAAATGATCTCACAATCCACACGCACGAAGAGCCTTATAGTCAAGTGAACCACAACGGCTCACAACATAAAAAAGCCGGCATCCGCAAACAGGAAACGTGACCAAACACAGAACCTAATAATCACAAGCAATTTAGAAGCCGCATTACACAATTACTTCATAAACGATCCGTTGTTAAATACCGGGAAACTTATTCATAATATACACTAGCTGTGCCCTGTGGTGTTACCCGCGGTATAAAATATTCTCCCGCAGTAAAGCCTGTGTGTTTATCCCGGGTGTCACATAGTTGCGTGCAGAGCTATATTCAATAGCTATATTTTAGTAAAAAAGACTTTACTACCTTTACGTAGTCTCATTATTATCGTAGCCAATAAGTCCCGTCAAAATTAATCCAGCCGTTTTAGAGATTACCCGGAACAGACAAAAAATAATTTTTCAAATTTTTTTTTTTTATATTTGAAATAAACACTCCAATTATAAAATTGGACAACAAACGTTCTGCGGCATACGTGACCGGCCCTCTGCCAATACAATGGTGGTTACTTTATCCTATAGATATCAAAACTAATGTAGTTTTGATATCACCAGCTGACTGACAATAAGACCTCACGCAACAATTCCTAATTTTAATGGGAACCAACGCACGCACCCGCCAAACACACGGCATGCGGAAGATGATCTTGATTAGTCGACTGTTGACAATGGTGCAATTAGAACTAATGATTTCGGCGCACACATGACAAGTGTCAGTCAAATAAGCCATCTCACTTCCTACACAAATTATAAACGCCAAAAGTTTAACCTTGCTAGGAGCAGTGGTGTGCACTCCATATATGCAAATAGAAATTGTGCCTGCCTGTGACTGTGCGTCCAGACTACCCGGAAAATTGCAAACATATAAAATCAAATCAAATATTATTTATTTTATTAAAAAGTAATAAATATATAAAACAAGCTCAAATTTCACATAGGTTGGCAAAATTCACATTTTGCCTAAACTAGGTAATACCGTTTTTCAGGCGACTAAAAACAGGATATAAAATGATTCCCACTTATTCGCCCATGTCTCCCTACAGACTTGAACCACAGACGATCTGCTGTCATCAACAGCACTCAATTTGACAAAAATGTTAAATATTTATTGTTATTACGATTAGTGTCACTCACTTTATATACCCTACTCATAAACTCTGTGCACGCCATTGGATATATTATATATGTGTAATAAACGATATATGTATATGATGGACTTACATATAACATAATTTGCCTGCAATAATAGACTCTAATGAACGTACCTACTGTTTTAAAGTAATGAAAGGTTCTTTCCTTTTTTTTCTACTGCATGCATTCATTCATACATTGCACTAATCTGCCCTGTGTTTCCAATATACAATTTAAAGATGATAGATATTTCTGACAGACTAACGTAAGTCCTATTTCCATCAAATAGTGTCACTTAGTCCCTTCTAAAAACGGCAAGGAGGCACCTCAAACATTTATCAACTTCACAAACATATAAAATACAAACAAACGCTTTAATACTCAAACATTGAGATTTAAGATCGAGGTCCGTGACCTTCACTTACATTATGGTCGGAAACGTCGTGAAACTAATCACCGTGTATTTAGAAAATTAACCATCCATCGGGACCTACCAAAGCAAATTCAAAGTATTGTTTTTAAATTTAATTAAGATTGTGTTCAATTGACGTTCTCTAAATAAGCAGTCATTTCGTGAGTCGAACCCACGACACCCGATCAAAAGCAACGCTCCAAACTCGATGCTATGTAGTATAACAATAATAAAAATAAATTCTAACAATCAAAATTTCTATGAACAGAGCAAGTGCCTTCAAAAGGTTATCCCAATTTTAGGGGTCGCACGCATCGCCCCTTTACGGCTTTACAAAACATCCAGCCAGTATCATGTTCTAAGGCTTTATATGATAATAAAATGTTAAGGGTGAAGAGAAGCCTCATTGTGTATTTTTTACATATGTCCATAACATATTACTCCCACTGAAGGAAGGCCTGCTTCCTGCAATGGACCGTAATAGGCCGATAATGATGATATTATAGTTATGTGCATGGTGTGTTTGTCTTTTATTAGTTGTACATTTAACGTGAATTGTTAAGGACGACTCATATGGTGTAATCGTCGGCTACTACACCAAGAGTTCCGGGTTCGATCCCGGGCAGTACAAACATTTGTGTGCATTTACATGTCTGTTTATATTGGTCTGGGTGTTTTCTATTTATAATATGTATTTACAAAAAATATATATAAGTATGTTTATCCGTTATTTAGTATCCATATTACAGGCTTATGCATAGTTTATAGGGCTAGATAGCGCTGTGTGAATGTCAGTGGGTATTTATTTATTAAATTGTTCATTTTAGGGTTTCATTCTTTTACGTAAAACAACTTGTAGAACAACGAGATCGTTACCCTCGAAACATGGCAGCTTGAATTGTTTAAATTAAAATAAAGGTAAATCAAATATTCAATACATTAATTTCCCTTAAACACTTTATCTGTCATAGTCAGGTGTTGTGTCACTTACCATCAGGTGACACCGTCCTGTTCTCTTGATGACATAAAAATAATAACTGGTCCAATGTCTAATTAACAATTGGATTTTTTGCAAGATGATGTAAGCGGGATTCCAGATTACTAGCAATATATCCAATTGCTGGACTCAATGTACTACTACAACTAACCCAAAGATCAGACGACACCGACCGTCGTAAACCATGTTGACTTACGACTTCTTGATTGGTGTTGTAACCGAGTTATTCCGGTGTGGTCGCGAAGATTTATGTTATTTGTTAGTGGCTTTGCGCTTCCTCGCGGCCAAGGTTTGCTACGCGTATACGTACGAGTACGTTGCACGCTTACTGGAACTCAGGATTTTATTGATAAATGGAACTATATAAATAAATATCAACTGACATTTACACAACGCCATGTTACCTCAATATAAGCGTGGAACCTTTTAATCATCATCATCTCATGAAACGTCCTCACCGAGGTGCACGAGCCTACCCATATGAGCTTGTAATATGGGTACTAATCAACAGATAAATATGCCCGTATACTTTTTTATTTAATAACATACTATACACGTACATAGAAAACACCCAGAAAAGCCAACGTCCCAATCAAAAAATATACCGCTGTTACATGTAAAGTTAGCTTTCAAATGTTATTTAATTAATAAAAATATATTAAATAAACATGAAATGTGATAATATAACTTAACAATAATTTAAGCTGCCCGATACACCATTTATAAAAAATATAGTATATTTCATTTAACAGTAAAAATACGCGAAACGCTTCAAGGTATTGAACAGTATATTCCAGTTGATGAACAAAAAAAACAGCAACCGATATTTTTCATGCAACAAGCATCGCTCTCAAATTGTCCGAGCACCCCCTACAAGCCTCCCGCAGGTTACACCCACAGATGCCCTGTTACTTTATAAGGTCAATCCCGATACTGATAATAGGCTGGATTAGATAAGAGACGTTGCCAATTTACTTCAGAAAACCTTTCAACAAACCGATCACAATTTAAGGGCCCTTACTATACTTCTGTCACTAACGATCATTATCGAACGTAATTTATCGAATCAAGCGTTTTACGTGCACACTTTCTCATTTTTTATCTTCGACGTTACCTAAGGTTTCTATAAGTCGCAGTAGTGGTACACATTAAGTCGAAGGATCGATGATTGTTGGAACAGACAAGTTCTAGAATGGAGACCAAGTCTTGGCAAACGACACGGGGAACGGTAGCTGGTGGATGGGATAAGCCGAGGGCTGGATATCCGGCGCAAGTTAGGTTAGGTTGAGAGAGAACCGTGAAATTACAGATAGGGCACTCTCTTAAGGTCTTACAGACCCAGGCCCAGGATAAAATAAATACGTGTATCAGCAGAAACAGCTGATATCACTGACGAGGTATTCATCATAAATCTTTATAATCAAAACAGGACTGTTTTGATAATGTGGCCTAGTGGTCTTGGCGTTCCGTTTGAATCGCATCAGCAACATATAAAAAAGAGTTCCGTACAATTTGTTTATGTACGACACATAGTTTCCATTTTTTTACTTTTGTTTTGTCTAGTGCCATTTCCATTACGACTAACATACTTGCCGACGATTATTTCGATGACTTAATTCCCACGCATGTTTTAGCAAAAAAATCACTGAGATATAATTATTGATTATTCTTCATTTACTTACATTGATAAATTTATACAGGATGAACCATATAACGCAATTACTATTTAAGGCAATTGAATATTGAGGGTATCTGCTGATGGTCTTCTACTTTCGATTTTTAATAATCGAGCTCAAAATAAGCATTTTAATTTTAATCTGACCTTGTTGGCTAATGGTGATGTCACCTTGTATATTTAAAAGCGTAACAAGTTGAGTATTGAAACACTAAATAAGTGCATTCATGCACTGTTTAAACAGTCCTAGACTTTTGCATACCTCGAAATCATCTTTATTTTCAGAGAATCAGGTGATTCTATCAATGTTTCACCAATGATGGTGATTCAAAACTGCAAAGTTCTGACAAAGTAATTCGATCCAATCCGGTGGTAATATTTACTTTTTTTGGAGAAAATACTCGTAAAAATTCTCTTGTACACAGATCCCTTAGTTTTCAACCTGCACGTTTTATTATTCTTACTTTCTTCAACCTCATTTCATACCAGATATCACAAACTCGGCTATCCTAAACAGCCTCCATGAGCGATCTGTTTTAAAATATAAAAAATATTTTTGAAAAACTTTAGTGGGCGGGAACACCCAGATTTTAAGCGCTAAGATTTACGAAAATCGGCCGAGCCGTTGAGTTTAACGTCTGTCACCGTGAGAAGGGAATTTCATAGATTATAATTATGTTCACGTCCTATTAGAGTTTCATTTTAAAGCTTCATCTGCCGGTCCTACTAGCCAATCTATAACAAACATTGTGTTATGTTCTATGAGTATTTAAAAAATCAATAACTAATAACACGTGTTAGTTGTATCTTAAATATCTATATCAGCAATAAAAATATGTTTTCGATAGTGATAATAACATTATCTACCCTTACCTAAACATGATAAAAGTAGCTTCAATAGAAACTTTGGCAAGTCACACAGGAAGGTCACAGGATAAAAGAAAACCAACTTGGCTGGCTTTATTGTTGTTCCGTCTGGCATCACGCCAATCTCAGAACTTTTCTGTACATTTCACCTTAACACTTCTTACCATTAAAAAACACATTGTAATGTGTATACATTCATGTTTACATCTGTTCGAATATTTCTTTTCATTTTAATGCCTATTTTTGTGCTTCCTTGATATCTGACGAATAGGTAGATGCAATTTTCTATCAGCTGGCTGCAAGATTGCTTAGAAAAATGTTTACAAAACAAATTCAACGGAAAAGCTAAGCACAATGGTTACTTTTAACGCCACATCCTGACTGCGAGGAAGTTTACACCGGCAGACACGGCGAAAACTATTTTTATTGAGAAAGATCACGACATTTCCTCGGGCACTGAACACAGTGCTTTCTTCCATACTCAAAGGTATTACAAGCTTATCGTATAGGAAGACGCTCATTCACTTCTTTTCTTTATAACTAAAACGGTTTATAAATTTTATTGTTTAAAGTTTAACAACTGTATGTTACTAACACATTTTATTAGGAAAATTGTATTTGTTGGATTTTAGTTATCTAAATATATAATTATTCAATGTATTCTTTATTTCGTTCAATATTCTTTGTAGACACTAGTATACAAATTTAGATGTTTCTATCAAATATGTAAACAATCATGCAGACATCAAGACATCTGATATTGAGTATTAACTGCCATCTATCTATACTATACCTATAAGGGTTCACTACTGGACTAAAACATGACTTTTACTAGTTTACTACTGACTTTTTTGACTGATTATCACCTACACCAGGAACGATGGTTTATATCTTTGATATCATGCCCTAAATTACACAAGAAGTTTTTTTAAGAACTAAACACCAAAGAAACATACTTATACTGCCCTGCCCTAGCAACCCCTTCAGGTCTCAACCATAAAGTATGATTCGCGGGCAAACAGTCAATTAGGCGGGCTCAGTCAATTCGCAGTCGACCGTTCAGTCGGCAAGAGCCGGCACAAATTGCTCAGCAGTTAATTAAACCCGCTTGTCCACTAAAAGCTCCGATTGCACTTCCACAGAATCAAGTCCACGTCTGCACTTGTTAATAGATTGCGGATAGTACATCGCTTTCAATTTCTTACTTATAAATTTTAGTGAATTTTGAAAATGATTTTGATGGCTGTACGATTCGTTTGATAGCAGCCTGTTGTGTTCTTAGTCAGAATTTGTCAAAATTTTATTCCATTTATGCATTACTATTTGTTATGCTTGATAGTGCTTGCGACTATTCTATTCTGACAATGATCTCGAAGAAACCACACTTCATGTTACATTTATGAATATTACGAACCTTTGTTCGTATTAGTAGTATACACGTGAAGTCATACCAACCTTCTTATTAGTAAATCATATTTGCTTTTTAGAATTAACATATAAAATCTTGTAGGCACCATAATCACAAATAGTACTAGTACAACCCATACATTTGTAACGTAACGTCAACATTTGGTTATGTGAATTAATACCGATTTGTGGAAACAAATTGGCTTCCTCAATGCCAAACGGTTTGTTGTATGTAAGTGTTTTCACAGAAATAAATATATGCGTCTGATTTTGCACATCAATCAATCAGCCTGAATTGAGCAAGGCTGAATAGTTTTCAACTCTGTTAGGGTTGTTGAAATAACGTTTTATTGAATACTGGCTGTTCACGGTTTTTTTTTCCTCGAGTAATTATATATTGTCTAAGTTACACATTATTACATCAGCAATCTGCCAGCGTAAAGCCTGTTAAAATATATCGTTGTCTTATCTAACACCGTGACGTCATATTGTTGTCACCATAGCAAATGTATGAAAATAAGTCGTTTCGTCAGACCAAAAAAAGTAGCTCTCTAAATACAGATCTCTTAAACAACTATTTATATTAGACAAAGATGATAGAAGCACATTCCTTCGGGATTCCATAATACACGATTTCCCCCATAACTCCGCGTCAATTTTGTCTATATTAACCATGTGTATGAGTCATGTCGGATCCGACAAATGGGCTCACGGGTATGCGCTCCAACATAACCAAGCCCTCGCGGTCCGCAAATAACTCAAAGGATAACTCGACGTTGCACAACTACTGAATAAAATTGATGCTTCACATCGTATGCAAATTCGTCTTATTTATACTCAATATTATTGTAATCCATGAGACCGTTTTATTGCTTTCAATCCAACCACAATATGCCACTGCATGACTATTTGCAGTAAAGAGTCATATGGTTTTGTGACAGTGTAGTTTTAAAAATGAGGATTCTGGGCTGGTAGAATCCTAGTGCATGGAATCGGATAAAAACTTTCTGTTTGTGACCTTAAAACTTTGGACTGGGGTACCAAATTCCTCTAGTTCAAATTGCCCTGAGAAACCAATATATAAACCATATTAGGCATCCTTTAGTTTCCTTACCCAGAATGTATGTAGATACTTATTATCTTTAGTCTTTACTATTTAATACAATATTTGCTTTTACATCTTACACTGGAGTTATTCCGGTTTTATCAATACAGTAAATCGTTCTTTTTTCACGTGTTAACAATATCAATTTATGTCTCAATTGAATGTCAACTATGAGGTTAACAAACTTTCAGATTTTTCAAACTTCCATGAACCAAAAAACTATGCAGTTTATCACAAACAATCGCCCAACTCGAATGCTTACGTTCTTATCACAATGACTTTTCTTTTTCGGGCCCATTATCTGTTTGACAAATTGTTTTTCCCTTTGCTACGGCAAAAAGGTCGTATCAAATGTGCGTGGGAGATCGCCACGTCAAATAGGATTATCGACATCGGGGGCCTGTTGCATACTAATGGTGAAACGCAATGTTGCATTCATACTGCACAAATACCTTGCATTCGCCTTCACCCAATCTTGTGGGCAGTCACGTCGACGAGACCCATTGGTAAATAAATAACATTTATCAGTATAATGTGAATCGTCGCCATTAACCGCATCATGTCATTGCAGCCAATTCTCAATAATATCATTAGCAACTCTTGGTACATAATCAGTAATTCATTTAAGGCACAAAAAGCCTGATATTTAACTTATATTATACTTGAAATGCACCAAGATCTATCGAGAGTAAATGAGACGTCTTTAAAAGTCTCCGACTCCCAAATCCGAATAAGATAAAAATGTTGTTATTACCATGATTTATTTTTTTCACAGTGGACCAAATCAAATATCGACTCGATACACAACACTTTTCTCGTAAATTTACTGTTATTACATTGTTAAAGTAATAAACATATCAGGCTAGAAATTTCAAATTTCCAACACACACCGATTTGATACAAACAAACCAGCAACTATCGAATATAGTTTCACATGCATTAGAGCATTTACATTTAGTAATATCTCCAGACATGCAGTATACCATATAACACGTTATATGCACAACGAAAAACAGATAGCCTATAAATAATTTAACACTGGAAACTAATCCAATAAGGCGCCACTACAATATTGCAAATTACATTTGAATTCACCCAAGTAAACACTGCGAGCACACACTATAGCTGTGATAGGTATATATGTCAGGTGTGATTTTCCTGTCACACTCGCTGTGTCAAAGATTAATTGATCACACACATTTGACGTTTCATCCATCAAATCTGACCACCAGACCGATTACGCCGATTCCACTCGTCCACGCAGCATCCGACAGAATTGGGGTGACACAGGGGCGCGCAACTCGATTTTCCGAATGATTTAATTTCCGTCACCCACTTTACGTGGCCGTACGCTATCAATTGCCGACAACACAACTACGATCCCTCTAGCCCGGTGTCATCGCCCCGAACGAAGATTCGAACTATCGTAAAAAGGGCATTCAACCGGCGCAATGGCGGTCGCACTTTCAGCCTTTCGGCGTCCACTTTGCAAATTTCCTCCTCATTAACATAATCGTAAACATGACCATTGTTTTTATAGCTATCAATACCATTCTTTAATGGACACTCGTGAAATATTCGGAAACTGAATCAATTAAAATTAGCCAATATGAAGCACCATATAGAGAATAACCTCGGTCTACATTTAACCAAAATGCAGTGTTATATATTAAGATACATTAAATTGGCATTATAAATTAAAATTAATGAACTCCGTGGAGTCTTTCATCTGCACTCATTTGAATAACAAATGCGTTGCCAGTTGGTGCGAAACTTGGTGGATTTAATTGACTTTGTCTGCTCTGACCGGGCTTAATATTTCATAGGCAAACAATACGTGAAATACGACGAAATATATTTCATCTCAAACCAGAAATTCCTTAACCTGCGCGATACTGCTATAACAACTTTTCCGTTCAGCAGTCAATCCCTCGGGCATGCCGTTTGAGAAATATGTAGAACGTAATATCGCCTCTCTTTACCGCTTGTTATTGGTGATACGATAAACTCCCAACTGTATTGAAGTGTTCACAATTTCGTGTTATTTTCTGTACGCTATAACGCTTAAATAGGCACAAGGCAGGTCATGGGAATACAAGATTCTTATAATATGCGAGAAATTTCGTTCTTATATGCTACAAAGTCATCAACACGACACTTGAGAAAACTCCTCTCATACTGCTGGAAATAAATAATTCATTGTAGACGCCGAGACTCCAGAGCCAATAGTCGCTGGTTCTTTGGAAAACTTCATAATGCGATTTAAAGGCGCGAGCGCGCCCCGACTCCTGGGTGCACAGTAATTTGTGGCAGAAACACAGTCCTGCATATTGAATAGCAACTTAAATCCCTCGGGTGATATCGATACCCATCGCAATACTTTTAAACACGAGTACCAATCCATTCCATCTTTTTGGTCAATAGTAAATATTGACTTAAAGGACGATATAAAGCTGTGACAAAAGACTATCTTTAAAAGGGTCAAGGGTCGTCGCTATTTTAAGGTTGTCCCATTTAGAAATGTGTATGAGTGCTGAATACAATTTACCTTATTTCCATATTTTAAATGACATAAGTTAGCATCATCACAAATAACTTATACCAGTTTCACAAAGTTAAATAATAATAAGAGCATATAAGTAGGGAATGAGAATGGTCCAATAATAATATTTTCTTTCTTTTCAGATCCAATATTTAAGCGCAATTCACACTGCAGATAAAATGTGCGTATATCCAAAGCGGAAAACTCTATATGTGCGCGCGGACATTAAGCGAGTGACAAGTGAAGTGAATCGTTAAAACAATGCGGGTGTAAGTTTGGCAATCACGTCGAACTATTCCGAGTGGGTGACGCTGGCGACCGCGGCCAGCGATGGTATGGACGTTGCATTCGGGAACCACAGCGATGGCTGGAACGCGACGCTCGCGTCCGAGGAGAGGGAGAGTGCGGACCTCTACAACTACTGGGCGTGGAGCATCATCGACGGAGCACTCATGGTGCTGATCGTCAGCGGGAACACGCTCACCATCTTCGCCGTCACCCTGAGCAGGCGGCTCTCTTCGCTCGTCTCCAATCAATTCGTGCTCAACCTAGCATATCCGACCTCATGGTCGGCCTTACGCTGCCCTACCATCTTGTTTTCTATCTGGACTCTGAATTCGGCAAGATCAAGTGGTCATGTCTCATGCGATTTATACTTATAATACTAGCGTGTCTCGCGTCCATTTACAACATCATCGCAATCGCTGTAGACAGATGAGTTGAAATTTGAACATTTTTGATTACAAAATCACTTGTTAAATTTTTGTAATACCAGACATATTTCATAGAAAACTTTTACTAATAAGTTCAAATATAGCTTTGAAAGGCAAAGATCTAGATCACGCTATTGTAACACGAAAGTGATTGCACGATATGGCGTGATTCTATTTCGGGTCATAAAGCAGCCAAAGTGGGGTCGCCAGACGGGTGAATGTGACGATGGAGTTACGAGGTCTCCTGTGGATTATGCCCATTTCCAGATTCCTTAGGTTGGTCGACTGCTATTGAATTCCTATTCAACCTATCGGGTTTGTCGGGTTTTTGGCCAAAATAACTTTAACCTTTTCAAAGTCCATTTATACATTATGACTAACAAAAAAAATACAATATAGAACATAGAATCAATACATTAATAAAATGAATTTTCTAATTTTGAATATTGAAAAATGCTCTTCAGTTCACTGAAAATTGTTAAGATACTAAAACGACGTATTAGTCGAAAATATAGACCTCATTTTCCTGATTAAAGTCGATTAAAGTCTATTTTATTTATATTTAATTTTTTATCTGTTTTTGATTGTTTTAATGTGACTCACTCGCCACAGGTGCAGCCAGAATAACAGTGCTGCAGTAGTTTCTTTACTACTGCAGTTTATGCTGAGGCTGCACCTGTTTGGCCACTAGATTGTAAGAAATTATTTACCTTTTGTTTTTGACTACTTGTTTTTTTTTTCTCTGTCTGGTAATTTGTTATTTAAATTATTGTGGCCAATAAAAATGTTTATTTCTTTCTTTCTTTCTTATTTGCCCAAAACCCCGACTTATTGCACTCATTGTTAGGAAGGCAGAGTGGGTCGTTATATGCTGATGGTGTGAATAAATTTGTGGTGCAAATGTTTCAGGTACATCGCGATCGTGCACCCGCTGCACTACAGCAGGTACATGACCAAAGTGGTGACGAGGCTGCTCATGAGCGCCACGTGGTCGGTCGCCGTCTGCATTAGCAGCATCCCCATATTTTGGAACGATTGGCATGATGGAGTCGCTTGCGAAATGAACCTGGTGCGTATTGTTTCTTGACAAGTTTTGGCAATAGTAAAGACATGGAAGCACTATTCTCAGAATGTGAACAAGAAGATAAGCTAAAAGTAGTTTTATGGTTATTATGATTATAGCAGTAACGAGGTATTCAAGTACCAACATTTCACCAGTTTGATAGAGTTTCAAATGAATAATAGAAATAATTCCTGCGTGATTATCCGTAATTCTAGGAGTACTTTACATGTACACTACATGTACTGTACATACGTCTGTCTAGCCTGCTAAATTTTTATTTGTTGCAATATATTTATTTTCATTCTAAAAATGGTAAACGAGCGATCGGCTTACTGAATGGAAATGGTGCTTTGTGAATTTGCACTAGCAGGGGCATAAAATATATATGAATTATATGATAATCTTAATAAAAATTAAAACGTCGTGTAATCTTCGTATAGCTTTAAAACCGCTTCGAAAACAATATACCTTAAACCGTATACATATGGTAACAGGGTTGCTTTCACATTTTCAGGTGGTGCCGAAAACCTACACGACGAGCATCCTGGCTCCGATGTTCTCGCTCATCTGGATGGTGATGTTCATCTTGTACTGGAGAATATGGCGCGGAGGCGACCTGCCACGCCAGGCGCATGCGCGCCAACACATGCTGTCCCACGGGGGCCAATGATTGGAAGAGTATACAGGTGCGATCAACGCTGACAAGTTATTAACCAGCTTACAAATTAATTCTTCGACATATTAAATGATTCCCACTTATTTGCTCATCAACGGCACTTAATTTAACAAAAATGTATATTATTGATTGTTTTTGCGATAAGTGTCACTAACTTTGCATACCCTCAAAATCTCTGTGCACGCTACTGTAATATACAAATTTCCTACGAGTTACATAATGTGTAGAGGTTTCTATTAAAAGAGCTAGCGCATTATAGGTATA
This sequence comes from Leucinodes orbonalis, assembly GCA_019425675.1. Classification (NCBI taxonomy): domain Eukaryota; kingdom Metazoa; phylum Arthropoda; class Insecta; order Lepidoptera; family Crambidae; genus Leucinodes; species Leucinodes orbonalis. Next base: position 42,636 of record PQWD01000195.1, read on the forward strand.
AGAACAGAACTCGTTACCATAGCTTTTTCTCAAATTCCAGGGTACTGCTGGTACTGGGTTCGTTCTCCATTTGCTGGATGCCGTTCGTGGTGGTGGCGTGCGCCCAGACGCTGCCCATCAGGCCCCTGCACAACCCGATCGCGTACCGGCTCACATCCTCGCTGGCCATGTCCAACTCGGGCATCAACCCGCTCATCTACGCGTGGAAGAACGCCGGCTTCCGGGCCGCGTTCGCGAAGCTGCTGCGGTGCAAGCGACCCGACACCAGCGAGTACCGCGGCTCCCCGGCGCCCGAGAGGAAGAGGGGTTCGGTGGCGCTCCGGGAGGGCTCCATCGGTCGGTCGGGCGCACCCAGCCTCGGCGGCAGGCCTGCGCGGCTGCTGTACGTCGAGGGCGACTCGGAAACGTCCCGCTGTCGCATCATCGAGAACGCGGGCTACTCGGACGGCGAGCGCGGCGACACCAACCCCTCGTACGCGCCCGACGGACCCACGCCCGTCCACAAGCCCAACCGACCCCCAGATGTAGTGTAGTGTGTATTTTTCTAACGATCAATCAAACGTTTGTGGGAAGTGAAACGCTTTTAGCATTTAAAGTTGTTAGTGAAACGTAGGTACCCCTCTCTGCATTTAGGTACCTGTTACAATCTACGCTCAAGTTTTTAAAAGCTTTATTGTTGAATTTTTATTGACAGATTTCTAATGAGTTCGAAGCATTATAAAGATTTTAAATTAATGAGGTTCTCTGTCAAATATCGAGATGTTTAAATGATATAACTATGACTAAAATGTTCGATGTAATATAAAATGTCTAACTAATGCAACGTGTCTTTCATTGGTGTTAAAATTATGTGTATACAGTTTAAAAAAATATATATATCGTAGGCATCTATCTGCATCATGCAATTCGTGCACTGCTGTTATTTCATCCAAAATTAAAGATATATCATTTAAAATAAATGATGCATTTTAATATTGATTTAATTTATTTTGGGGGAAGAAAGGATTTATGTAATAAATAACCAACATAAAAATGCTCGAATGGGTAACTGTGTTACCCCGAATTTAACGCGAGCGAAGCCGCGGGCAAAAGTGAGTCTCTCATAAATGCAATTATGTATGTGGGGCCCCAGTAATAATACAATTTATGTACCCCCAATGTTATATAACAACTATTGCAGGGAGCATCTGCCAACACCGTGGTGGACTCCAACAACTATTACTAACACAGCGCAGCCGCTTTCGGCTTAGCAAATAATCAATTGTATCGAAAGGACCAACGATGTAGTCTAGCAGAGGACTTCAGGCCAATAAGAGTCATTAATTATTACTTCAATACAGATAAATTGCATTTTTATAACACAGTTGTGTTATTGGAAGAATTAGTATAACATATTATCTTAGAGCAATAACTGATCCATTGTTGATAACAAAAATACTCGTAGATGGACGTAAATAAAATACATTTGACTCATTCGCTAGGACAATTAAGATAATAACCGGTTCCAAACAAATAAGAGAACCGACATTATAGAATAAAGCATTAGTAAAATAAGTTCAACTCAGTGGAAAACATAGTAAAAAAGCTTATGTAAATTGGCTTATCTCGCCATCTAGGATTTGATGGGAACATCAGGCGCTCTTTTACACCATTACAAACCCAAGTCTTACAAACGGAAGTTTCACGAGTGTAACCTAGATGGCGCCTTTTCATAAAAGTGTTAATGTTATAATTGTGGTCCTAAATTATTTACAAAACAGTGCATTTCTTTAAAATAAATAAAAGACACCCATTGCACTGGCATACCATAAGTAGTAAAACAAAGAGCAGATCTCTTCAAAAAATATATCATTCAACACGATGGAGAAAAATATTTTCTAGCAATATACTTGTAGCTTAGAGCTAAATTACCTACTTGACATACGGTTTAAACTCCATCATATATTAGAGCGTCGGTGGCTCAATGGTGAGAAATGCCTTCCGACAGAAGGGCGCAGGTTCAAATCCCGCCACGTACCTGTCTTATCGAATTTTCGAAATTTTATGTACGTTATCCGACGCTCTTACGGTGAATGAAAACATCGTAAGGAAACCTGCGTACGCCTGCGAAGAAATTCAAAGGTTGTGCGTGAAGTCGGCCAATGCGCACTTGGCCCGCGTGGACGACCTAATGACCCTATACGGGTAAGCTCGGGCCCCTCGGTGGGGACGAATTACTAGGAATAAAAGCGACAATAACTTTAAATAATAAATAAATCATTACAATACGATGATAGTGTACCTAAACAGCGAAACAAAAGTTCACTCACCTCAATGCCAGTCACGCGCCCAAAGCAGTCACCAAGTTAGGAGTCATTCTGAACGGCACCTTCTCCGGCACACGCAACGTCTTGCCTTTCTCGAAACACACATTATAGTCTATATGCACCACTTCACCAGATGTTAAGTCCACCAGCACATTGTCCAAGTGACGATCACCCAGTCCAATTATATATCCTATTGTGCTCATCACTGCAACCGAATAGCTATACCGGCGAGTCATCTGCCACCACTGCTCGGGAGACACACTACCGCACCACAATTCTCTCCACAACAAATCCTTAGGTGTTTCTGCAGACAATTCTTCCAGAACCTGCTTGAGTATAGACACAGGCCACTCCTTTCTGTTCTCAGTCGAAATACCAGCTTCCCTCAGAAGTGGGTTTAATTTGCTGTAGAACAGTTCCGATGGACGCAACACGTTGACCGTTTTGTTAGTTTTGGCAGACAGAATTGCCGCTTCACGATTCTGCCAGCGTTTGTACAATGCAAACAAAGGGGTGACATTATCCACCCAGCTGATTAAACCAGAGCGAGGCCCCAGGGGTATTACAGAGTAGTGGCGGGCTCTATAGGTTTGGTTGTCATTATTTTCTGAATCTCGTGCCAACATTGTATTTGTAATCGAAAGCAACTGCATAATTCTTTCGTCTAAATGCAAATCCTCTAAACCCTTGAACAAGTAAGTATAAGCTTTCCCATCCGAACCATAGAACACCAATTTCTTTGGCCTAGTTTTTGTTGGTAATATGGCCACATTATTTTCAATAGATTTAATCGTAACTCTCACAGTTCTCTGGTTAGTGTGAAGCCCTGGCATTGTGATAACTGTATTCTTCATTTCCGCCAATATGGGGCTTATATCAGACATTTTCAAAATATAGGACGTCCTTTTGTTCACTTTTTGTTGCAACTTAATTTGCAATTGCTTCAATGGTGCCCATGAATCTTGAGGTTTCTCAGGGTTAGTAGGATTCTTCAATTTATCAATGACATCCCTAATTACAGCCTGAAACTTGATTTGAAATGAGGCTTCGTGTGGAGTCTCAGGTTTCACGGAAGTGATATTATCTAACTGCTCTAGTACGTATACTAAGGGTTCAAGGATAATGCGATGTTTTTCTTTAATAAGGTTTATCTTATCCTCAGATGATAAATTCTCGTTATTTTTTACTTTAGCTACTTCAACTTCTAGTTGAGATAGACGCTTACTAAAATCAGAATGATGTTGTACTAAAGTGCCCAGGCACAATTCATCCCAAAGCAAATTAATTCTTTGTAATTCTTTCACAAGCAATTTAACTTGAAGAATCGTAGTAGGTGCTTGCTTTGCTAAAGTTTCCACCATGTCTAGGAAACAAGAGTTTAATTCATTATTGATGACTTTCTCACTATCTTCTTCGTCAAAATCGATATTTCGTCTCCACTAGCGTCAGAACTAATATAAGATTTCGTAATATTTAGCTCAGCAATATCACTTTGTTCATTTTCTACCGCTCCTACCACAGCCGGAAAAGTTATAAGATGTGGAGTATCTTCAGCAAGTCGACACAATAAATCAGAGACACACTTTCTCACATATGTTTCAGGATGATTAAGTCTCGAAAATAACTGCGGTATAATAACCTTCCAAGGTTGAGTCGGAGTATTTGCTAGGCCGGATTCCAGGACAGTTTGTAATTCCATTGCATGTTTGACGATCAATCGCAGTAGACGCAATGTCGCGTTTACGACAGCATTTTCACCACTGTGATTGATATAATCGGAAGCACAAATAAGTTGCAAAAACTTAAAATACGCGTCAGCTGATAACTCAAAATATGAAAAAACTCGTTTCTGGGCTTGACGCCAAATATCAACAAGCAACGCAAGGTGTTCAGGATATGCATTACTCAAGGAAGGTACTGTTCGTAATTGGCTCTCTATCATTTCCGACGTATTAATTTCATTCCAGTCTATATCTTCATCGTCACAAGTTGCTTTAGTTTTGGATAGTATTTCACAAACTGCTTCAAAGTCTTGTGGCGAGCATCCGATCATTACACTTTCAATCTGCAACTTATCGTGGTTAACTGTTCTCCGGTTTTTGCACTGAATTCAACCATTTTTCGACCCCACCTAAAGCACCATGCAGCGAAATTGGCCCAAGCTTTTGCTAATCCTGGACATTGATTAACACCAAATTGCAACAACTTTCCAACAGCGGAATCAGACAAAGGTATTACATTTTCTGAGACGTTGTTGTCAACGAGACCTATTTCTGGAAGGGCTGCAACTAATTTTGCTAAGGGTGTGTCAGCTTCCAATGCATTATCTGTCTCATTTTGTACCCATTTAGACAGTGTCAACAACATTCGTGTGCCTTTCTCACGCAATTCGTAACTTTGTTCACCCATAGCCAGCCTTTGCGAAAAGCCCAGAGAAATACTTGCACACAAATTAATTGCTTTCGTTTTTGTTTCTTCCTTGGTATAAGCTAATTTACAAAGCTCTCCTAATGCAGTGGCGTTATTCAAAGTCCAAATGTCTAAATCATAAGTATTTGGGGACATCATTAGGGTTTCACTCAATTCTTCTAAGTCATTAATATTTCCAAGGTACATATGGAATGAAGAACTTTGCTTGAAATGTTTTAATAGTTCCTTCCGAGCCATACATATATTTTGATTTTTCCTAGCACTTTTAATAACGTCCAATCTCAGACATTCAGCATAAAATATATTTTCCTCAGATGCATTGAGTTTCGTGAAGTATTGATTCCACCATAAAATACGACTCAGATTCTTAAACTCTGCACCATATTTATGATCTTTTATAGTTGAAGGTTTAAACGGATTTGAGATATTTTTACCATTCTTCAATACATTAATCAATCCGTGATTTGCTAGCTGTAAAACAGCTATTTCTTTCAAAAAGTGCACAGCATTGGTTCTTGCAAACTCTTCAACGCTCGAATTCAGTAGCTTTTTGCAATCTCTTAGTAAATTTTCATATTTGTCATTGTAATCATTATAATGGATGTGAACAGCAGTATAAAGTAATGTAGATTCAATTTTATTTAACAATCCTTGATATGAACTTGAGTTCTTTAACATTTCATCAGCATTTGTATCCAAAACATCCCAATTGGATAGTTCATCAGCTGTTTCAGCATCTTCTTCAAACAATTTAAGTGCAATATAAGATGATAGGTTAGATTGACTTTCATGTTCATTATCATTCCAATTATGTAAGTCTTCCCAACTTTGAATTTGCTTGTAGCTCTCCATTATTTGTTCGTTAATAAATGTAATGGTTCTGGAGTCGATTTGATTGTTAGCTGTACTTGTCTCGGTATTTTCTTCTGGTTGGTTTACTATCATTAGCTTTTTATAAAAATCCACAGCTATTTCGTGCCGTGAATTAGCTTGCTCAGCAGCTCCCTTCAACCACGGCAGTTTTTTATTAAATGTTTTTTTGATCCATACATATAGGCCATGCAACACTTCTGGTTCTTTGATTTTTATAAGACCTCTAGCTATACTCATGGTTATAGCTTCTACATCAATATTAGTGTTAGAATTGGCTGCGGTTTGCAATATAAGCGTCACATGGTAAATAGCAGCGCCAATGTTTCCGGCAAAAATGCTCACAGCTAACGCAGCGGGCCGTACTCTAGTTAGCCATTCACGACACGTTGACCAGTTTGTATGGAAAAATGTTCTAACAGGTTTTGCAACGGCAGGTAGAACAGTTGCAGTGCCTTCTGCTGCATTATAAATGTATTTCTCTAAGAACATCATAAACTCCGTTATCCAACGTGTCCTTACTTGTTCTGCCATAACAACATTTAGTAAATTATTCTGTTCGATCGCTGTGAACTTTGCCTCATGCGAGGAGATTTCTCTAGCTATTCCTTTTAACACCCCTTCGATTTTCATGAAAGTATCCTGAGGCTTTCCTAAGACAGTTCTTAGTTTCAAATTTACGCAGGTCTGGGCTAACTCCGAGAGCGCCCACCCAACGCAGATGGATGCAAAATTGGTGGCGCATTGTCGGAAAAACAGCAAGTTGTTCTCTTCAACGTCTAAACTTTGCAATGGCCAAGACATCAGAAAAGCATTTTGTAAAAAGTCTTTATCATCATAAGTAACTTGCAAAAGACAATTTATGATGGCCTTGAAATGTTGATTTGACATGGTAGTGAAAGAACCTCTCATGAGATATTCCTTAAAAGAATTCATTTTGGACTCATTGTTTAGTATATTTAGGCTAATTTTCCGACTGGCAAATACTTTTACAACTTGTTTATCAATTTCTAATTGAACAATATCCCATGGCAATTCAAAAAGAACATCCTTACATGTGTCAGCAAGCAACTTATTTTTGTTATCAATATGCAATAAGCATATAGTCGTTACAGTTTTGAGGATCATAATGTTCCAAGTAAGAGTTTTATTTTTCAACAGGCACTGGCAATTCTTGATGACTAACATGACCACATCATCATCGAAACTGTATGCTAAAGTCAGGCATATTGGTTATCAGAACAAGGAATACCTTTGACATGCTCACAATAACTAAATACTTGTCCAGCTGCCAAAATATATCTGAAATCCAGTTCAAGACAAGCAAAAGTGTTTCTTTTGGAATTTCCTCATCTAGTATCATGCTCAAAGTATTTAATATAACAGCCAAATGCCCTGATGTGGGACTTGAACTAGACACTTCACCTAAATTCAGGCCAAAAATGTCACCAGTTCGCGGTTGAGTGTTTGTTACCAGATCACTAGATGCAATGAAATGATTGTTTTTCTTGCAATGAGAATAGAGCAGATATAAAACAGAATATTGCAATGCCGGTTTTTTCCTTATTAAGTCCACATCATGAGGGCACATTTTAATTGCAAGTAATTCAAGTATGCTCGGCTGTAGAGCCCACATCCCTATAATTGAATTGCTAGCATTTGCAAGCTCCGATAAACATTGTAAATAAAATATCACATTCTTCTCAGCATCATCAACTGTGATTTCTTCACTATATTCAGCTTTAATTATTTTTACATCTGGTACAACACATGAATATGCATTTTGAATATCTATTAGAACATATTTATATGTTTCTTGCAGAAGAGGAATGTTTTTCAAGTTCAACAGATTACTGTACACTGAGAGTACACTGTTTAATATTTGGGTATTTTCTGAATACCGCAAAGGTCTAAGCAGAGATTCAGGTCCAATTATTTGTGTTATGAATTCAATAGGCAGATTGGATGCAATCTCTTTTATTGTTGTTGATATTAAATTGATAATGCTGAGGCATATACCTTCATCGCTTTGTAAAAAATTTGTCACTTCAATTGTAATTAAGTGAACAGCGCTTGAGCACAAGAATTAGATTTAGCATGTAATGGTTTCAGCAATAATGTTATGCATTCATTACCTGATAATATAAGATCCAAGTCAGCATCTTCTTTGAGGGTTTTTGTCATAACTTGTAGTATTTTTGTCAATGACTCCGTCAAGAATGACAAAGAAACTGTCTGTGATACTGATGGACATAACATATTGCCAAGGCTCTTTACCACAGTGTTAAAGACATTTAAAAATGATGTTATCTTCTGCATAGAATCTTCTGTTGGATTAGGATCAGATTCCTTATCACTCTTTGTATCTAAATCATTTGAATAAGCCACCATATCTTCCACAAATTGGTAAAGTAAATTAACAGAAAACCCAACATCAGCTTGCCAGTGGCGACTAAGCTTAAATAGTGATTGCAAAGCAAACTCTTTGATCTTCTTTGGCTGTGCATTATCAACATGCCAACCTACCAATATATCGACAGTATCTACAAAATGGTTTGCAAAATGTTCTGGGTAGGAGTTTGATATAACAATCATCGCATTTATGGCTGCCATAAATACATCTGCAGAGTCTGTACCTTCAATGATACCTTGCAATCTCTCCAATGTGATCTCTGCAAATTCAGTCAAATTTGGATTCTGATAATCTAGCTGGAAAGTCTCAATGAATGAGAGGGTCAAAAGATGTTTTATTGAAGTATTATGGACTGAATATGTAGTTGCAAACCAGTCTAAATGCTTCCTAAAATCATGGCCCATCACATAACCAATTCTACCAAGCACAGTGGCCGCGCCTTCCTTTGTTTCTGGGCCTGGGGCATCATACAAGACATCAAGCAATGATTCAACAAGAATTTCATATGCTCTTCTTATGTACCGTGCATTTTCTGATAGCATGACGGCATCTTGTAGTTTGCTGCATATAACAAGTGACTTTTCCACATCTACTTCAGCGCATAATCGGCGCAGCAACTTTGATATACGCGGGTCTTCAGGTAAATTGACAACAAGCTCTGATCTCTCATAGAACTTGTTGCTGTTACTTTCGGGTGGCCAAGAGTCATTGTTTCCTTGGCCTAATGTATCATTGTACTTATAGGAATTGTCAAGAGGGTCACGATCTCCACGGGGCGCGAACCCGCCTCTGCCTCTGCCGCCACCTCGTCCGGCTCCGCGGGAGTGCGAAACTCGGTGACTCTATCACGGGACCGGTACCGGCTCCTCTAGACGGTCCTCCGAATGACGACGATGCATCGTACGAGCCAACATAACCTCTGACCTTATCATCCGTTGTGTTTTCATGTCCATTATCGTCTTGTTCCTGGGCATCGGATATCTCCGAACCCTTCGGGTTTTTGACTTTACTATTTGCAGTGGTGGATAACATCCCTATAATATGTGTTTATTAATTGTTTTGAACTACACATGGCCGTAAAAATACGATAAAATACGGACAAAACAGACGTTTTTAACCAACAGTCAACTCAAAATGTCAAATCAGACGGATAGTGTCAATGACTAATGTCTCTTATTGAGTTATGCAAAGAAATCTAAACTACACAGTCACTTATGTCAAAATCCAGTGTAAGTTGATTTAATTTGTACATGTATAATATTATTATAATAACTGATGCACAAATTTTATTTTTGGGTTTATTTTAAAGATCTACATTTGGAATAGACCACAAGTATATTTAAAAATCAAAAAACTGTCATTTTCTGCATAAAAATGCGGTTTGAAATTGACAATTTCAAATTTCGCGCAAAAACGGGCTGGCGTGACGTTTGACGTCAGATATGTGAATGTACCTCCTTTTCTTCAAGGACTTTCATACTTTTGCATTTTTTTCCCGACTGTCGAGACCTAATTTAAAATTTTAAATGATCACTAGATCTACCGAATTCTGGATGGCTAAGGGACTTCTGATTCAAATAAGATACTTTATTTATTTTTTTTATGTTACACAGTGTACATGACGGTGAGGCGCTCACCTGATGGTAAGTGATACGCTTGACCATGACAGTTTTGCATTGATTGAGACCAACAACTAAAAGAAAGTTATTATTTTCCATCAATGCCGCACTGCGCCCATCACCTGTGACAACAGATGTTAGGTGTCTCTTGAACACGGTAATTTTACTAGCTACAGTGCCCTCCCAAAACACAAAACTAGAAAACACTTTTATTTTACGGGAATATATCTCGCTCTGCGGTTGATTCCAGGTACCACCCAGACACTCAGTACTGAGTCCACCACCTAGTTAAAAAGAAGTAGTGGATTTATACTAAGAAAAATATTTGTAAGATAATATTAAAATATATGTTTAAATTAAATGAATTTTTGACCGTTCAGTTCATTTAGTAATATAAAAAGACTTCTTGGCGGGAAAGTGAATTGTCATGTCATCGGTTTTGTTTTAGGAGCTAAAATTTGTGTTTAATCGAATATTAATTTGTAATAACAGTGAATTATTATCCATTTAGTGTTCGTAAACCAGTGCGAGTGTTGGCAAATTAAATAAAACAGTGCAACGCTCACTTTGAGTTCTCTCACGAAGCCCGTGTGAGGTTTAAGTAAAGTCTCACATCTTTACCAAAACTTGTAGGGAATTCATATATCATCAATTGTACATTATCATGACGATCATCATCATAGTCATCATGTTCATCACTCATTTCTTCATTAATCAAACAAAAGAATGTTTACTAATAATGAGGCATTACTATATATGACCTTAGCCTGTTTTTTATAACGAATATAAAATTTAAAAACTCAGTGATGTCAAAACCTGTTCAGCAAGCAACGATAATAGACATAACCTTAAATAGTTACAATATAATCGTGTTATAAATGTGTTGTTTTGGTGTAATTTTTTTTTTAATTGTATTTTATATGATATCATAAGATAAGATAGTGGAACGATGAAGTCAAACAAACGTTTGCATGATTTTAAAGGTATTTCTTCATTATACAGTAAGTTCATGTTTTGAATCGTGTTTAACAACTTTCTGTTGTTGTTTTAGCGCTACAATTAAAACTTAATGAAGAGTCAGTTGCCCCTCATACAATATATATAAAGGAGCATGCGGTAAGAGAACACACTGCGGATAAGCCTTCTGGAAGAACACTATTTGTCGTGAATCTACCTCCTTACGCAGATGAACCAGGTATCAAAAATGCTTTTAGAGAAGCTGGGACTATTCAGTCAGTACTTTTATCTACTAAACCTAATGTGGTAGACAATAATTTAGCTAAAAAATTTATTATAGAAGAAGAAAAACCCTCATTTAGAGTTGCATATATAGTGTTTGAAAAGGTTGCTTATCTTAATAATGCATTAAAACTCAAAGATCTGCATGCCTTAAGTACTGAAGAGCATCAAATTAAACTAGGTATGATTAAATGGATAGAGGACTACAATAAAGCTGTTCTGATTCCGAAAGCACTCAAGGAGAGAGTTGAGTCATTTATGAAAACACATGATGAAGAAATGAAAAAAGCAGAAAAGAAGGAAAAATCTTTAGAAGAAGAAGATGATGATGGGTGGGTTACAGTCACCAAGCGAGGTAAAGTGCAAAGTTTTGCTCGATCAGAAAAGGTTGAAAACAAGATAATGGCAAAAGAACAAAGAAACAAAAAGAGAAAAGAATTGAAAAACTTCTACACTTTTCAAATTAGAGAATCTAAAATGAAGAACATTGTTGCACTAAGACAAAAATTTGAGGAAGATAAAAAGAAAATTGCCCAGATAAAACAAAGTCGGAGGTTTAAACCATTCTGAAATAATATATCACATTTTGTTTATCACAGTTTATTTTTTATTTACAAGACCTTAGCTTTAAACTATATTGCAACACATTATTTTGCTATCCTATTATATAAATAACAAGCAGACACCACAATGCAACTGTTGCTAACTGGCAATATAAAGATTTTAAGAGTTTTCAGTTAATGCTTATCCCACACATTTTGCAGGCTCTTGTTACAAGTAAAATGGAAATAAATTTAGACCTTTAGGTTTTAAACCTACAGGTCTAAATTTATTTTCCTATTTTTTTCCCCTCCTCCTGCAGAGAACATACTTTTTATTATTATCATTGATAAATCAATATTCTCCAACATTTCATTTTTTTTTAATAAGCACAATTATAATGATTCTATAATTTTTTCTAAAATCCTGCACAAACTAATCCAAAAATTTATTCTACAACTAGTAATATGGACAGACATCACATCACCTAACATTTTAGTAACAACAGATGTCCAATTAATTGAATATCACATTTTATCATTCAGTTTATTACTAATATACTTGAAGCACTTGTCAAATGGCCTGCTGATGCATTTTTATGATGATCCTCAGCAATCGGTTTTCTGGAAGTGTATCTAGTGCGGTGAGAAGATTACTGATGTTGCCATAAATGCAGCCATTAGCCAAAGCCACTTGCACAGCCTGGCCTATCCTGTCTAGGCATTCCTGTGAAACAATTAAAATTTTAATTTTTGCAGACCCATTTCGTTTTGCGGTTGAGAGGTCGGCTGTAACACCAAGGGTTCCGGGTTTGATCCCCAGTCAGTACAAACAATTTTTTATAATGGTCTGGGTGTTTTATATGTATAATATGTATGGATTTACAAAAAAAAGTATATAAGTATGTTTATCCATTGTTTAGTACCCATAATCAGGCTTCACACTTAACTTGGGCTAGATGGCGCTGGGTGAAAGTCAGTGGCTATTTATATTTATTAAATTTATTCTGGCATATTTACTTAAAGTATCTGTTTCATTATATTTATAATGTTAAGTTGGAACCCAGCTTACTTAAAAACAGTCTTAAACATGCTAGGTCAGAGCATAATCATATAATAATAATAATAGTACTTTATATTATGTAAACAGATAAAAATATAATTAAAAGAGAAGCTGATAAATAGTTACTAGAATTTAGATGAATAAATTGCTTTTTTAGCATATTTGAATCTACTCACCTGTAATTTATCATCATTTTGTAGTTTAGCACCTCTTTTAAGTAAACTATGTGCATATGCTTGTACATGTGGCATCAATCCCACCAAGTTTTGAGCATTGACTGCTGTTGGCGGCCCGTGTGTGCGCCGTCCGGCCCGCAGGCTGTGCAGTACGGCTAGATGAAGCTTTGTATACAACTCGGTTTCTGTCATTGTTTTTGTCACCATTTGTTTCATTCCCACATGTTCACTTTCAAGTTTAATCCGCTTTGATGGTATTGCTTCAACCATTTCAACATCTATAAGAGAAAAATAATTATTAAAATTTTAATTTTGTGGAATAAATCTAAATATTGTTCGTAATCTTCTTACTGCTTTGTCCTTTGAATCGTAGTTTGGGTGCTTGAAAAGTATAGTTGGATTACAATTAGGTTACACGACATGATGACAAAAAATATGGGAATAAAATTTGCAAAATTAAAAATAAATAGATTTTGTTTTACCTTAACTGAGAAATAAATGCAATTATCCAGGGACATTCACACATCTTGTCCCAATCTAAGCAGAGCTTAAAAAATAACTAATTTATTTGACAGATAAATATTTGAATAATTGTATTTTTAAACTTACAGAAAATAGTCTATGTAAGGTATATATTTTATAGACCCCAAAACTAACATACCAGTATTTTCTGTGATATAAATAGGTGCAAGTGAACACCAATGTATCAAGCCTGCCAGTGGAGTCACTGCAGCCATCGGGATAGATCCGCTTGGTAGTGCTGGTGGGTTAAGCTGTGCTGACATACACAGAGTAGGGTTTGCATATACCTGTAAACAAAATGGAGTAATCACACATGTAACTGCTTGTTACAACTTTCACTGCTATGTAGCAGTGTATACTAATCTATAATATAAAAATGGATCGCAAAATGTGTTGGTAAGCGCATAACTCAACAACGCCTGGACCAATTTGGCCAATTCTTTTTTTTAAATGTTCGTTGAAGTCCAAGGATGGTTCTTACGGCGAGAAAAAATCGAATAATTGCCGGGAAAACCCTAAAAACAGCCCTTTTATTTTTCACATACATACGTTTTCTAACTAAAACGTAGAATCAATTTGAGCTTTATTGCTATTATTATATAAAGTTCATTAAAATTACTTACTTTTAAATGCTTATAGTGCTTTATTTTATTATTTTTAATTCACACCGAATTATTACCAGGGTGACGGTTCTGTTCAGGATAATTTTTGCAAAGAATATAAAAAGGTTGGAACAAAACACTGCCACATTACAAATTTTTCTGACAGTACAAAGTCTGTCGGGTCAGCTAGTATTATTATAAATATTACTATTATTAATACTCTTACTCTTTTGTTTAAATGCTTTTATTTTATTAATACTCTAAGGGTTAAAAGCAAATCATTAGCCACTAGGGTTTCTCTTCGAGAATTCTCGAACCGAGAATTCCGGGAAATTTTGCCTTACTCGAGACGAGAAAAAATGGTCGAGAAATCGAGAAATTCAGTCAAAAAATTAAAAACTTGATAACGCGCTTGCGTTCTCGTTGCGGCTCTGCACGCGTCGTGCGAAATTAAATGAAATAATTTGTCCTATTAGAGAGGGCACCGAAATTTGATATTTCACACGGTCGTTGTAATTATTAAGATTTGAGTTCCTCTCAGGAAGACCAGCTAATTACGTTCTGAAAAACGTTTCTAATACGTTATACTAGAGTACATAATAGAAAACAAACGTGTTTTCTCCTTGTCTGGAAACTTTGTGACAAAAATACAAACCGATTGTCAGATGATGCTAAATGCCCTTGTATTTTAAAGGCTTATTTTCTTAATGATAACGTACTCGTCGTGGGTTAGCTTTTGAAGCAGTTTCCGCTTAAATTGTGATTGTAATTGGTCTTAAGATTTTTATTGATTTATTAGATTTTTATGTTAACTTACGTAAAGAAAAGACTCCATTTACTTATAACAAATATTGAAAAGTTGATACAAAGACTAAACTAAGGAACATGTACCTTACTGTTACTCGTAATTATTAAGCTAGTCTGATTGTTATTTTTTATAAGGAATTAAACTGTCGTTTTATGCTACGTAATTGAAAAGTTTGTAGTACAGACTGACTAAAATAATTATTAGTATGTAAGGTACTAAGTTTCATTGTGGTGACATGATGACATTGTTTTTAGAAGATATTTATTTGTTTTTTTTTTCAAAGAAAAAGACTATTTAGTATATTGTTTGTAGAAACTAGAAATAATGATAAGAAGATCTCGCTAGAGTTTTTTCGCTTAATTAAAGTTTTCTATAGTTAAATTAAACTCACATGAAACTAAAAATAAACGTTGGTCATTGATAAATGTTGAATATTGCATAAAAAGTATAGTTTTATTGTTAAATCAAATATGTTTTGAGCTTTTCAATATTTCTCGACAACCGAGAATTCCCGGGAAATAGTGGTCGAGAATTCTCGTGCTCCGAGAAATAAAAAAGGTCGAGAAATGAGAAACCCTATTAGCCACATACACAATGTTAAGTATCATATTATCATGCATTCAGGTATTTATCGACAACTGCGCTCGCGGCGCACAAATGTCCAACCCATTTGTCATGTATCTATCAATGTGTAGCTATAGTTCACCTGCTACGCTGCGCATTGAGTATCTGGTACGATATGCGCGCTCTATACCTAGTTATATATATACTCTAAGTTCAGGATACTGTTGGAGCTGGCGCGGAGTCCAGATAGCACGAAGCGACCGCTTTCCGCATGATTACGTAAAATCGTCGGTGCGCGCCTCCACGAACATAGCTGACGCGCTGCAGAACTGCAGCAGCCCCACAGAATCTGAATGCGTTGTTGTACTGCACCCGTAGCTCCCCGTATGCGCGCCGTGTATAGCTCGTCCACAACGCGCACGAGTAAAATGATGTGTAATAAGCTTTAAAAAGCGTTATTTTAATGGCCCACGTGCAACGTGCGAACCTCTGCAAGCATATTACAGCGACAGCCAGAGATCTACTTCGCGCTCGATGTCTAAATTATCAATAGGTTTTTGGAAACCCATGACCCAAGACTTAAATTTTAACTCGTCCAAGTGATGCCACATAGCAAAACATCTTGAACGGAATCACATGCTTGTATAGTACATAATGTTACTCTAAAACAAGCCTCCCTGATGAAAATAATTGTTAAACTTCACATTCCATGATACAAACATGAAATAAAAAGAAATATATAGATCGTGTGAGCAAATTGGAAATATGCAATTGAAAAAAGGTTCATATGCTATGAATGTCAACTATTTCTCTCATATAAAATGCCTATGAATGTTAACTTTTTATCCACTGGTAGATTAAACTATATTTTTTATTTATTTTCAATGTAACATTATAGGGTTTTATGTTAATAAGACTTAAAAACAAATATCATCTTACCCATGAAGTAATACTCAACAAATTCT
>PQWD01000196.1:11627-63167 GCA_019425675.1 Leucinodes orbonalis
AAGTCTCGTATATTTGTACGTAAAAATATTCATTGAAATTTTGACCTTCACGCGTCATAGAGCACAAATAGATAGCACGAGCTCAGCTTCCATAGCTGCATCATTTTGTGCATTGTAGGAGCGACGTTATTATGAATGAAAATTCTGCCCAACTGACGTGATGGGCAGAGTTTAGCCGCGGACACTTGTTGAGTGAGATTGTGTGAGTTTATTATTTACTAAAATTCCGAAAAAGAGTTAATTGTGCCGATAAGAAAAATACCAGATTTATATGTATGAAGTTTTAGTTACAATATAATCTATAGACAGCATTGCTCATGCAAGGAAACCCCCACTCGGCATCCCCACAGGAAGTGTTGGAAACAGAAAAGCCTACAGTTGTGTTTTGAATAATTTTCGCGTTTGTATGCCCATTGCCTGCACACCTACTGCGCTCATATTTATTCAACATATTCGCGGCTAACATTGTACAGGTCGTGAAAAGGTTTAGTTTTTATAATCGAACATGTGATATCAATTATGGAGGATGTACCGGCGACTTGCGAAAGGTCGCTGGTGGAGGCTGGATGAGAAAAGCGGTGGACCGGTATATCTGGCGCAAAATGGGGAAGATGTCTAACAGTGGACTATAATAGGTTGAAGAGAGAGAGATAGATGTTGTTTTCGGACTTTGTAAGTGAGTTTCCACTAAAAAATGGAAGCAAGGCGATAGATTTGATACTGGGTTGACAAGGTATGTAGCTCGGTATCTAATATCATCCCGTGAAACTGTATTGCAGATAAAGGTGCTAAACTCGGTACTGAGTTGTCTAGGTAGGTACGCGGTGCCAGATATTGTCCCGTAAAAGGACTTTGCACTTCTGTGTTCCGGGATGAAGTCACTGTAGCTAGTGAAATTACCGTGTATAAAAGTCCTAACATCTGTTATCACGGATGACGGGCGCAGTGCGTTGTTGATGGAGAATAACTGTCTTTCAGTTGTTGGTCTCCTTCAAAGCCGCTCTGTCATGTCTGGCCTATCACCTACCATCAGGCGAGCATCTTGACTGTCCTGTACGTTTGGTAACATGAAAAAGGCATCACCCTTCCCCAAAGTACAGTTAAATTATTTATTCTATGTAATTTAATACTAAACGTATAGAAAGAAAGAAACAAAGAAAAATATTTATTTGGCGCAATAACATTGTAACATGTTAGTCCTTAAAAATAATTTAATGCTCTAAAATGGTGGCCACTCAGCTAATGCCAAGACAGTTTTGTCAAGGCGCTGTTTTGCAGTGGAACCAAAGAGAAAATAAAATATAAAAGAAAATGAAATTATAATGTATCGGGACTTATCGTAAAGTCCGGTTTTGTTTCCGGACGGATTTTTCTCCGTTAACCACTGATGATCTTTCACAGCTTGAGTGGTAAATTGGCTAGTGAAAAATAGCTCATAGACCAAAATTCAGATCCAGAAAAGTTATATTCGCTCGCAAAGGCCCAAGGCCCCATAGAAATAAGTTATTATTCTTTTAAACTTTGAGCAAAGTTCCCTTAATGTAACTTTTAAGTATTATAACAAAAGCAAACAATTTCACTTTCAAAAGCATCGAATAGATTTTATAGGAATGATAAATTTAGCAACACAAACCCATTGTTAACAGAGTTTGTGGAAATTTTGTATTGTTTAAATCAAAACTGCAGAATTTTGTTTGTTTAGTCAAATTGAAAGCGGAATGAAACTCGCGTTACACGATATCCATTTGCATGAAATGCGAGTATTTTATGAATGAGGTATTTAAAATAACATTACTCACAGCTTTGTAATAAACTACATTATAAATAAACATATATGTGGAAACTTTTAAATACATATATTATATATTTTTTTGGAAATACTAGATATTTTACATAGAAAACACCAAGATCGATACAAACAGACATGTTCATGCACACAAATGTTTTGGTTGTGCCTGATAGATTGTTAGGTCAGTCAGTCAGTCACCTTTGAGTTTTATATGTTTAGATGAATTTTATCACCTCATGGTGTTAGCAAATAAAATCCTACCATGTGACAACGAATGAGTGCAAAATGTTATCTGTTCAGGCACAATTACGATCCCATAAACACATCTTAATATTAACAGAAGTGCGGTCCTAGATTGATACAAATTAGGTCACAACAATTTATTTATTTATTAACAAATGCATAGTGACTTACAGTATACACCAAAATGTCAGCATGCTAGTTTAAAAAAATAAAATACATTAAATACAAAACGTCAAAATGTCAAAATGCTATAATATTAATGAAAGTATGTCAAAGAATCAATAAAACATAAAGCAAAATATAAAATTCAATAAAATACAAATATGTCAAATAATAAAATTAGAATAAAAAGAAATTAAATTATAACATAACACAATTCAAATGAAATATGTATTTTTAAATGTCAATTACAACATTATTTAGAATCAAAATATAGATTATTAATAAACAAAACGGCCTTTTTCATTATTTGGGTTAAACTGTCGACAAATAGGTCAATATCATAGTCGTGGACGAGCATGTCGGCAATAAAAGATATCCGCGAACAAATATTAAAAAAAGTTTTCCTCGATTTCTCTAGTGTTCATTATCAGACCCTGACTATCTAAAAATGGGACCACCTCTGAAAATTCCTCTTTCCAACAAAAAAGAATAAAAGTTCATAAATGACGAAGATATCCGCGAACAAACATAAAAAACAACATAATATTATATAGGTACGGTTGAATTGGGTAACCTCCTTTTTTAAAGTAAGTTAAAAATCAAACGGAAGGTGATTGCACTGCACTCAAAGTAACAATTTACAAAATTACACATTTAATTTTTAACTCTTTCTTTGATTTCCTCGTATTCAACGTTCATTGTTATTAAGAATCGCATTTGAGAATTAGTAACAGTGCATTATTGCAAGCAGTTACTCGTACCATGCAATTTTTATTTATTCGCTCACCGCATATTTAAGGTACTCAAAAGGTATTTAAATACATAGAATAGTTAAGGCTTTTATCTACGCCTGTACAGTGCGTATTGGTTTTGAAAACACAGATTTTAGACTGAAATCTGTGATTGAAAGAGTATCGTTATTTGGCAGTTTGCAACGACGTGCAAGTGAAATTTATTTAGAGCTCGCAACACTACAAAACCGAGGTTCCGTTGATTTTGCTGAATCGATACCCTTTTCGAGACAGCCTTTCTGTTTAACATACAAAATAGGTTAGTTAGCTCTCCCTGCAATATCCTAAGTCGAAGATTACTTGAGACTTCATATATATAATACGAACAACTCTCTACTTGATTACTAACTAATATAAAAAAGTTGGCTCGTCACGTATGTCACAGAACCGATGGCTGTTGGAGCAGACGAGTTGTGGAGTGTAGACCGCGTCTTGGCAAGCGTAGCGTAGTATGCACTCCGGCCCGATGTACCGACTTGCGAAAGATCGCTGGTGGAAGCTGGACGAGAAAAGCAAAGGACCGGGATAGAATGGGGAAACCTAAGTCCAGTAGTGGACTGAGATAGGTTGAAGAGAGATTAAAAAAGGAGAAAGTTAAATGATCAACTAAATTTGTTATAAACTTAGTTCTCATCCTATAACCAAGTCCACAGATTCCAGAAATGCGGATTGGTGTGTGTAATCGACAGCCATCCTAAACATGTAGTCGAGTTTGAAGCACTTATGTAAATAAAAATAAAATAATTTTGTTTTTGTAATATGGATGAAAATAAATAAATATGCTTTGACATTTACATAAGCCTGTATTATAGGTATTGAACTACGGAAAAACATACCTATATCATTATTTTTTGTAAATACATATATAAATTATACATAAAAAACACCCAGACCTTTACAAACAAACATGTTCATGCACACAATTGTTTGTACTGCCCGGAGATCGAACCGGGAACCCTTGGTGTTGCAGCCGACGTCGCGACCATTACACCTGATGGGTCGTCAAAAATTAGATTAATTATGTGGATGCTTATTCAAGTGGTTTACGATTACGTAAGCTCTCATGTCATTATTCTTTGCTGTTTTGACTTACCCCTAAGTCACCCTTCGACCCTACTGAAGTCATACGACAAGGGCAGAGTCGAAACTAAAATAATTAAAACACTAGACAGGGTTGTTTATTTGGGCATAACTACGTTCAAACTATACCAGACGGAGTTTCTTTTTCTTAATCCCAATTGCTTTTCTTATTAGTTAAATAAATTTGTGTTTCTATTTGATTTTGATTACTTATAATAATTTGTTGTATAGTGAAGTTATTACAACAAATTATTATAATATAAAATAATTATAATATTTTTAAACCAGCCTGAATAAGGTTAGCAGACGAATATGGACTAATAGGGATCGGTCCGCCTAAAAAATATTAGGGGATGCCTGAACATTTTAGCATGTTACTTAATTATTTTATTTTAAGAGTATATCTGAGCAGAGCATCGGTGGCTCAATGGTGTGGACTGTTGCCTTTCGATAGGGAGGGCGCAGATACAAATCCCGCCACATACCAATGTTTTTTTGAATTTTTGAAATTATATGTACGTTATCTGACGCTCTTACTGTGAAGGAAAACATTGTGAGGAATCCTGCGCACGTCTGCGAAGAGATTCAAAGGTTGTGCGTCAAGTCGGCTACTGGGCCCACGTGGACGTAACGTAACCTACCTATACGGGTAGGCTCGTGTTCCTCGATGGGGACGTTTAATGAACTGATAATAAATTTTCTTTAACAAACTTCGCATATTTTACGTCTGTAGATGCCGAAACGCACTTATACTTTCTTATTTCTGACATAGAACCACGAACATCATAAGAAACATAAGTGTATTATTAAAATATGAATTGAGCCTCTTACTCAAACAGTCTCTCGGTTGATGAGGTGGTGATAGGAGTACTTAGAAAAGGTAAAGTCGAAGAGAGTCCAACAAACGTTACGCTTGACGATGCGGTCTACACTCTCAGAAGTCATCCAGGCTTAGTCGTTTATAATATAATTAATAATTCCTTGAATTATCACCAGCTGTTAAAGCCAACTCATAATTCATAAATCTCATCTGCATATATTATTGATTTGTACAAAATATGCACAAACTTTGCCATCAAACAACCAAAGAAACTGTACGATAAACAATTCAAAAGACAAATAACGTATGAACGCCTTTCTACTTTGTACAAAGAATATTTGAGTTTAACATTCCTTTTGCAAGGACTTTGTTCAGCGTACCAAATAAAGGGGAAATTTAAAATGATTCGAGATCTAAGGGATAGTGCTAATAGATTGTTATAATGTTGTATTAGAAGGGTGTGACATAAAAACCCTTTTAATACATAGAACAAGGGATCATAAATATCCATCCGTAGTCTCGTGGACTGGCCATCAATTTCTTCATGGAAATAAATAATGAATGTCTACTGACCACAGCGCTATCTAGCCCCAAACTAAGAATTAGCCTGTAATATGAGTTCTAAACATCGGATAACCATGCCTATATACATTTTTTTTGTAAATACATACATATAATACAAAGAAACACTCAGAACAATACAAAATGACATGTTCATGCACACAAATGTTTTAATGCCCGGAGATGAAAACCGGAACCCTTGGTGCAATAGCCGACGTCTCAACAATTACACCAAACAGGTCGTGTAAGTAAATATAATTTGAGAAAATTTCTACCTAGCAGCTTCGTTTCGCAGACACTTTATTCTAGCTCTAAGGCGCTTACAGTCTATTATTTCAGGTTTATCTATTGTTTTGACATATTTGTCTTTAAATTTGTTTTGCTGAAAATAATATATTTCAAACTGTGCTCAGGTGACGCGTATAAATTGGCGCTATAAAGAAGTTTGAGACTTCAGTGCTTTGACACTCGATTATGCATACATTGTTTTATGATATAAGTATACAGGACGGTCAGGACGCTCACCTGATGGTAAATGATACGCCTGACCATGACAGAGTGGCATTGAAGGAGACCAACAACTGATAGACATTATTATCACATTATTATTCTCCATCAAAGCTGCACTGCACCTGTCACCCGAGACAACAGATGTTAGGTCTATTTACCCGGTAATTTCACTACATACTTGTAAAGTGCCCCCATTTCAAAACACAATAGTGCATAACACTCCTGTTTCATGGGTGATATCTAGCACTGCAGTGGTACCTTCCTAGACGACTCTGTATCGAGTCTAACACCTAGTAAAACATACTATCGAAGTACTGGCTCTTAGAAGTTTACCGCTTTTTAATATAAAAGATTTTTTTTTATGATAACTTTCTTCTAAAATCTCTAATAACAGTTATAATCTAAAACAACACAGACCAATTGATATCAAGGACGGAAACTTAAGAACAGCCGACGCTGACATAGTAATGGCGTGACACTTCATAAAATAACACGAGACAGGACACTTTGCTTTCAAAAACTTGATTTTGGTTAGGCGAAAGATCAACGAGTTATGTGCGTTGGACAAGGTAACTCGGTTTAGGTATTTTAAATAATGTGTTCTCCTTCGACGTTTCTTACTAAATAATAATTATTTTGATAACATATTAACAAAAGAAAAATATCAGTAACGTATTTTTTATTATGTTAAAATTTAGCACAATCATGTTGTTTCTGTTATTAACGCTCTGATGATGCCAAATGACCGCTTAGTACCGACGGTAATGAGTTTCATAATTCAGCATTTCACATTAAAAAAATCATTATCATCTTGGCTCATATTCATACGTCCCCACTGAGGGGTACGAGCCGACTTCACGCTCAAACTATGAATCTCTTTGTAGACGCGCGCAGGTTTCCTCAGGATGTTTTTCTTCACCGTAAGAGCGTAGGATAAACTTACAATATCATTTCGTAAATTTGAACCTGTAACCTTCAGATAGGAAGGCAACAGTCCACAACAACGAGCCACCGCTGCTCTCCAATAAAAATTCAAGTAATATTTCTCAGTATGTCAGTGTGGTTGCTGACTTGTGAAATAGAGGTGTTCAGTCATATTGCCATGTAATTTCACTAGTCAACTATCGTGTATTCCAGGCTCAAGAGTGAAAAAACAAAATTACTGGATGCTGTGATCTTAAATATCTTAATGATACATCACTAATTACATTTTGTTTATACGTGAGAAGACTAACTTAATTCGTAAAATTTCAGAATTAAAACCAAAGAAGATCCATAAATTTACTTCGAACATTAATGTATTCTGCCACTAAGTATCCAGTGAAGGGAACTGACGAAGGCTCTTACTGAAAATTGTGATGGGCCATCTTGAGGGCTTTAAGTTCGCTTCACTTTAACTTTAAGGGCGCCCTGCAAAGGGTTGGCTGTGCTAAGATATTCTATGTACCTATTCAACTTTTACGCTTCCAGGTTATGTCACCTCATAAAGAACGCTCGTCGTACTCTTTTTTCATGTAGTTCCCACCAACAATTTTCATCTTTATCTTTTTTGCAGTCCACTGCTTGATGTTATTAATGTTTGATATATTTCTGGGAGTTTTTCATGTTATTAAAGTGACTTGTTGTGTTAACCTCAGCCTGAAAGATGTTTTGTGACTTGTTCTCCTTATGAAGTTTATCCAAAAGTTCGGTACATTCTGAAAAATTCAGGATTTTGAATTAGTTTAAAGATTTAAAAAATCATAAGTAGTAATTGCTCCGTTAATGTTTCATTTCCCTTGTAACCAGCTGGACATGAGCCCACTTGCGCCAGACATCCCTGGTCTTGGTTTTCCTCATCCAGCCTTCACCAGCAGTGATATATGGTAAGCAGTCAATTGTTTCGGTCGGATGACGTTTTAGGCACTTGACATCCTTCACTCCGTTACAGATCTTCTAAGAGTTCTGTAACGCTCAAGAACAGTCAATGGACTGATGGTAATGACCATTCCAAATTATTGATTCGACCACTTCCTTTTGCAGAATATTATACGGCTTTCAAAAAATTACGTGATTATTTCCAAAGCCTGCGTATTTTAGAGCGGCCAACCTGACCTGTGGTGTTTCTACTAAATACTGTTACTCATCATCTGATGATTACCCAAACATCAGCACTTTTCAGTGTTAAAACTCGAGTAAAACTTCTTATCAGATATTTACCTAACTAGGAGTTTTTCAACTGCTTCCCAGCACTCACCGCATTCGTAGATCGTCTCGAAAGTTTCTTAAGATGCTAAGCACCGCGGGAACAGAACTACCCACGCCACCTGTTCGTTTAATTATTATTTAAATTTAATTATTCCCCACTAATTGCCGCGAACTTTAAGCAGATTACGACAGAGTTCGCGCATCTTAGACAGGGTTCGAGAGACGCGGTCGGGTATCGAGCGGAGAGGTTGCGGTAGCGCAGTTTTTTAGCCCATAAGTCGAATGGGTCCAATTTATGTTAATGGGTCGCAAGAGACTCTGGTCAAGCACAATTTTACTTACTAGGATTTGTGTATAGGGTAATGTTCATGAAATACTAAATTGTTTTGACTTAATTAACGGGAAAATCTTAGTTGTGTTATGTGTCATGTTGTATGTAACCTTTCAAAGGAACAGAATAAAAAATCTATCTCCGTAACCTGGTTTTTAGCAACCTCAGCACCAATTTTCTGTCAAGTTGTTTCAGATTTTTGAGTTTTATGAGTATAATATACCCTACCTTTTTTCATCAAGAAAGTATTTAAGTAACGAAACCGTTTTCAAATATTCGTCATGTTAATTTTGCAAAATATTATATTATCATTTAAACAATTGGCTTGCAATTCATGGAATCAATTCTTCTGGCTTTCGACATGAAATCTTGAATTCTCACGCTTTATCCTCTACCACAACTCCTGCTGACATTCACGAGTAATATTAAGCTCATTTAGTTGCAAAGAAAACAGATGAGTGCGCCCGTTCTAACTGTGTGTTGTACTTGAAATTAGCTGAACGGATTTCGAATGGTTTTTAGTTTTGCAGTTTAGTTCAATTAAGCGCATAGGTACGTGTGCAATGTATAACTATTATCATTGCAACCACAAGCTGTTTAATGCTTAATATTTTACAAGGAATCTTACAAACTTTCCATTAATGGTGATTTTCGTTTCGTTTGTGTTGTTCATGGCTTTTGCTGCAGTTTTTAATAATATATTTTTATTAGCTTAGTTTTACCAAGCTAAGTCATTTCATATCTGCTTGGTTTTTAGATTTGCGTAGAGATGTGGAATTACTCTGCATTTTCTATCGCTTGTAATTATCACGACAAGTTTTCAGTTAAAATTAGTCTTATCGTTCCTGCTGCTACATTTCATTAACTTACAACGAGACAATGGCATAATCTAAGTCATTTGGATGCAGAAAAAGAAAAAAAACAATAATTTTTCTTTTTTTATTTTACTGATAAACAACTAGCATCTAGTTTGTTACTCGTACTTACTGTATACTCGTATTTAAAATATAATTGTGTAAAAGTAGCGTTTCTAAGACATTATTATCAATTAAGGTATTTAAAGAAAACCGTAAAATTCTTAACTTGTGTTAATAAAATCCAAAACATCCAAGTCGAGCTTGATTAAATACAAACTTCTAGTTGCGAGATAGCACCTGTATAGATATTCTTAATAATTTATAACCCGTGCAAAGTTTCGCATTTCACTTGAAAACTTCTTGAGTGTCTCTTAAAAAGTCGTCAACAAGTTATAGATGTATTAAAAACTTGGTACAAGACGCTTTTAAGACCTGGATGGCTCAATACTGGTAAGTCCTTTCAACTTTCAATGGAGATTTCTTGAGGTTTTATATTAGGGTCTCAGTATGTAGTTTCATGTAGTTTGACGACCCATTTGGTGTTGCGGTTGAGACGTCCACTGCAACACCAAGGGTTCCGGGTTCGATCCCCGGGCAGTACAAACATTTGTGTGCATGAACATGTCTGTTTGTAATGGTCTGGGTGTGGGTTTCTATGTATAATATGTATGTATTTGCAAAAAAATGTATATATGTATGTTTATCCGTTGTTTAGTACCCATAATACCGGCTTCACGCTTAACTTGGGGCTAGATGGCGCTGTGTGAATGTCAGTGGATATTTATTCATTCAATCTGAGCGTACAGTATAAGTCCCCTGATCTTAAGGTCTTGCTTTTGAACCGCATGTGGAGGTAGAACACAAACAAAAAAGTTACTAGTTTATATAGGACATTAAGGCCGCCTTTGCCCACAGTATTAGTTTTTATGTTTGTATTCAATTCACTGTGAGCAATAAAGAGTCTATCTATCTATCCCTTACAATATTGAAATTCAATCATATCAAATAAATAACTGATCAAATGTTTCGAGTACTCAAAGCAATTGTAAGGATAAATTTCTACGAACACTTTTAACTATTGTAAGGCAATATAATTATACTTACACAAAGCTAATACAAGGCTCTCCCCCTTCCTGTATATGTATATAAAGACAACCCATTGTACCTAACCGCCAACACCAGCCAGACCCACGATTAAATATGTCCGTAATACGTTATTAGAAAGCGAAGTGGCTGCGTCGAACCAATTCCATTTATAATTGATCGCCGTGGTCGACTCGCCGTTTGTATAGGACCTGCACATTTGTGTCTCTGAGAAAGGTTTGTACCACTTTGCTCCATTGAATAGCACCAATTTTCTTATCAACTTGTAGGTTGGAGCAGATGTTTTCTAGAGTGTAGACGGCGTGTAGGCGAGCGTAACGTTAGACGCTCTCTGGTCCAATGGACTGATGATTTGTAAAAGGTTGCTGGTGGAAGCGGAACGAGAAAAGTGGAGAATCGGGGTGAATGAAGCAAAGTGAGATAAAACTTGCAGTAGAGTCATAGGTTGGAGAGCGCCTTATCAATGACTTATGAGGGCTTATTAGCTTATAATCTTGCAAGTTAATCAATTGTGACATAGTTCCGCCATCGAATCATCATCATCATCATCAGCTCATTAAACGTCCCAACCGAGGGGCACGAGCCTACCCGTTTAGAGTGATTATGCCTTAGTCGTCCAAGCGGGCCCAGTGCGGATTGGTTGACTTCACACACAACCTTCGAATCTCTTCGCAGGCGTGCATGAAGGTTTCCTCACGTTGTTTTTCTTCACCGTAAGAGCGTCGGATAACGTACATATATTTTTCGAAAATTCGATAACACATTGGTACGTGTACGGTATTGGTACGGGATTTGAACCTCAGCCCTCCCGGTAGGAAGGCGACAGTCCACACCATTGAGCCACCGACGCTCAACGTCGGTCATCGAATAATGACCAACAATGTATCTCTGATTTTTCTGTACTTGGAAAGGCACGTTAAGGCGTTGGTTGTGGTTATTATTTTAGAATCAAAACTGTTAAATCCATCAATATGCAAAGTCTCCGTGGGTTAAGGCTTATATGCTCTGCAGTAGAGTTCGGAGTATTTGATAGTCTATTCTAAGTATAGACTCTATACCATTCATAGTAAAAAATCTTAGACGTAGTGTGACGAATAAAGAAAATGCATTGAGAACAGAAGAGAACAAGCTAGCCACTGATCTGTGACAAAAACATAATAAAAGCCTTAATTTAATCAATTGATTTTGACTTTGACTTTCAGTTCAAATCCCCGGCTGTATAGGGAACATACCTGAGTACCGGGTCTGGAGGCGACCGCAACCAAACTCAAATTAATTGTAAGCCTCTATACCCGGCACTGAAATATTGTCAAACGAATGGCCTCTTAACGAGATACGGAAAGTGTATAACTAAGGTGTAACGGGGTACCGCACGATAATTCTGCGGTAGTTTCACCTGCTAAAGAATTATCAGTCCTTAAAAATGCATTTAGATGGTAAGAGGTATAAGTTTTTTCACAGAATAAGCAGNACAGAGTGGCATTGAAGGAGACCAACAACTGATAGACATTATTATCACATTATTATTCTCCATCAAGCTGCACTGCACCTGTCACCCGAGACAACAGATGTTAGGTCTATTTACCCGGTAATACTAATACTTGTAAAGTGCCCCCATTTCAAAACACAATAGTGCATAACACTCCTGTTTCATGGGTGATATCTAGCACTGCAGTGGTACCTTCCTAGACGACTCTGTATCGAGTCTAACACCTAGTAAAACATACTATCGAAGTACTGGCTCTTAGAAGTTTACCGCTTTTTAATATAAAAGATTTTTTTTATGATAACTTTCTTCTAAAATCTCTAATAACAGTTATAATCTAAAACAACACAGACCAATTGATATCAAGGACGGAAACTTAAGAACAGCCGACGCTGACATAGTAATGGCGTGACACTTCATAAAATAACACGAGACAGGACACTTTGCTTTCAAAAACTTGATTTTGGTTAGGCGAAAGATCAACGAGTTATGTGCGTTGGACAAGGTAACTCGGTTTAGGTATTTTAAATAATGTTCTCCTTCGACGTTTCTTACTAAATAATAATTATTTTGATAACATATTAACAAAAGAAAAATATCAGTAACGTATTTTTTATTAGGTTAAAATTTAGCACAATCATGTTGTTTCTGTTATTAACGCTCTGATGATGCCAAATGACCGCTTAGTACCGACGGTAATGAGTTTCATAATTCAGCATTTCACATTAAAAAAATCATTATCATCTTGGCTCATATTCATACGTCCCCACTGAGGGGTACGAGCCGACTTCACGCTCAAACTATGAATCTCTTTGTAGACGCGCGCAGGTTTCCTCAGGATGTTTTCTTCACCGTAAGAGCGTAGGATAAACTTACAATATCATTTCGTGGCATATAAAGTACGTGACGAAATTTGAACCTGTAACCTTCAGATAGGAAGGCAACAGTCCACAACAACGAGCCACCGCTGCTCTCCAATAAAAATTCAAGTAATATTTCTCAGTATGTCAGTGTGGTTGCTGACTTGTGAAATAGAGGTGTTCAGTCATATTGCCATGTAATTTCACTAGTCAACTATCGTGTATTCCAGGCTCAAGAGTGAAAAAACAAAATTACTGGATGCTGTGATCTTAAATATCTTAATGATACATCACTAATTACATTTTGTTTATACGTGAGAAGACTAACTTAATTCGTAAAATTTCAGAATTAAAACCAAAGAAGATCCATAAATTTACTTCGAACATTAATGTATTCTGCCACTAAGTATCCAGTGAAGGGAACTGACGAAGGCTCTTACTGAAAATTGTGATGGGCCATCTTGAGGGCTTTAAGTTCGCTTCACTTTAACTTTAAGGGCGCCCTGCAAAGGGTTGGCTGTGCTAAGATATTCTATGTACCTATTCAACTTTTACGCTTCCAGGTTATGTCACCTCATAAAGAACGCTCGTCGTACTCTTTTTTCATGTAGTTCCCACCAACAATTTTCATCTTTATCTTTTTTGCAGTCCACTGCTTGATGTTATTAATGTTTGATATATTTCTGGGAGTTTTTCATGTTATTAAAGTGACTTGTTGTGTTAACCTCAGCCTGAAAGATGTTTTGTGACTTGTTCTCCTTATGAAGTTTATCCAAAAGTTCGGTACATTCTGAAAAATTCAGGATTTTGAATTAGTTTAAAGATTTAAAAAATCATAAGTAGTAATTGCTCCGTTAATGTTTCATTTCCCTTGTAACCAGCTGGACATGAGCCCACTTGCGCCAGACATCCCTGGTCTTGGCTTTCCTCATCCAGCCTTCACCAGCAGTGATATATGGTAAGCAGTCAATTGTTTCGGTCGGATGACGTTTTAGGCACTTGACATCCTTCACTCCGTTACAAATCTTCTAAGAGTTCTGTAACGCTCAAGAACAGTCAATGGACTGATGGTAATGACCATTCCAAATTATTGATTCGACCACTTCCTTTTGCAGAATATTATACGGCTTTCAAAAAATTACGTGATTATTTCCAAAGCCTGCGTATTTTAGAGCGGCCAACCTGACCTGTGGTGTTTCTACTAAATACTGTTACTCATCATCTGATGATTACCCAAACATCAGCACTTTTCAGTGTTAAAACTCGAGTAAAACTTCTTATCAGATATTTACCTAACTAGGAGTTTTTCAACTGCTTCCCAGCACTCACTGCATTCGTAGATCGTCTCGAAAGTTTCTTAAGATGCTAAGCACCGCGGGAACAGAACTACCCACGCCACCTGTTCGGTTTAATTATTATTTAAATTTAATTATTCCCCACTAATTGCCGCGAACTTTAAGCAGATTACGACAGAGTTCGCGCATCTTAGACACTGCGGGTTCGAGAGACGCGGTCGGGTATCGAGCGGAGAGGTTGCGGTAGCGCAGTTTTTTAGCCCATAAGTCGAATGGGTCCAATTTATGTTAATGGGTCGCAAGAGACTCTGGTCAAGCACAATTTTACTTACTATGATTTGTGTATAGGGTAATGTTCATGAAATACTAAATATTGTTTTGACTTAATTAACGGGAAAATCTTAGTTGTGTTATGTGTCATGTTGTATGTAACCTTTCAAAGGAACAGAATAAAAATCTATCTCCGTAACCTGGTTTTTAGCAACCTCAGCACCAATTTTGTCAAGTTGTTTCAGATTTTTGAGTTTTATGAGTATAATATACCCTACCTTTTTTCATCAAGAAAGTATTTAAGTAACGAAACCGTTTTCAAATATTCGTTCATGTTAATTTTGCAAAATATTTATATTATCATTTAAAATCAATTGGCTTGCAATTCATGGAATCAATTCTTCTGGCTTTCGACATGAAAATCTTGAATTTCTTCACGCTTTATCGCTCTTACCACAACCTCTGCTGACATTCACGAGTGAATATTAAGCTCATTTAGTTGCAAAGAAAACAGATGAGTGCGCCTCGGTTCTAACTGTGTGTGTACTTGAAATTAGCTGAACGGATTTCGAATGGTTTTTAGTTTTGCAGTTTAGTTCAATTAAGCGCATAGGTACGTGTGCAATGTATAACTATTATCATTGCAACCACAAGCTGTTTAATGCTTAATATTTTACAAGGAATCTTACAAACTTTCCATTAATGGTGATTTTCATTTCGTTTGTGTTGTTCATGGCTTTTGCTGCAGTTTTTAATAATATATTTTTATTAGCTTAGTTTTACCAAGCTAAGTCATTTCATATCTGCTTGGTTTTTAGATTTGCGTAGAGATGTGGAATTACTCTGCATTTTCTATCGCTTGTAATTATCACGACAAGTTTTCAGTTAAAATTAGTCATATCGTTCCTGCTGCTACATTTCATTAACTTACAACGAGACAATGGCATAATCTAAGTCATTTGGATGCAGAAAAAGAAAAAAAACAATAATTTTTCTTTTTTTATTTTACTGATAAACAACTAGCATCTAGTTTGAGAGCGTCGGTGGCTCAGTGGTGTGGACTGTCGCTTTCTACCGGGAGGCTGAGGTTCAAATCCCGACACGTACCAATGTATTTTCGAATTTTCGAAAATATATGTACGTTATCTGACGCTCTTACGGTGAAGGAAACATCGTGAGGAAACCTTCATGCACGCCTGGGAAGAGATTCGAAGGTTGTGTGTGAAGTCGTCCAATCCTCTGGGCCGCGTGGACGACTAAGGCCTAATCACCCTATAAGGGTAGGCTCGTGCTCGGTGGGGACGTTTAATGAGCTAATGTGAGATGATTAGTTGTTACTCGTCTTACTGTATCATCAATTAAGCCTAATTATGTCCACTGCTGAACGAAGGCCTCCCCTAATGATTTCCACGCGGACCGATCCTTGCAGTTGACTCCTCTGCCACCGCCACTTACCAGATCATCAGGATCATCAGGTTAGGGGTCGGCCTACGCTTCGCTTTCCGTTACGTGGACGCCACTCGAGAACCTTTCCGCCCATCGGCCATCGGTTCTACGCACTATGTGCCCTGCCCACTGCCACTTCACTTGCTAATCCTCTG
This sequence comes from Leucinodes orbonalis, assembly GCA_019425675.1. NCBI lineage: Eukaryota > Metazoa > Arthropoda > Insecta > Lepidoptera > Crambidae > Leucinodes > Leucinodes orbonalis. Next base: position 27,575 of record PQWD01000196.1, read on the forward strand.
GGCTATGTCAGTCACCCTAGTTTCCTACGGATAATCAATCGTTTCGATTTTATCGCGTAGGGAGACACCTAAATAGCCTTCTCATAGCACGCTGAGCAACCTTGAGTCTATTCAGAGGCCCTTGGTGAGCGACACGTTTCGCTTCCGTATGTCATAACTGGCAACACACTGGTCAAAACCTTCGTCTTGAGACACTGAGGCACTTTGTCCATGTCATTTTAAGACCCACCTGTTGAGAAGCTCTGTCTAGGGTTTCGAGCATAGTGCTTAAATCCTCCATGGATTCTGCCATGACTACTATATCATCGGCAAATCGAAGATGAGTGATGTACTCGCCATGTAACGTTGATGCCAAGTCCTTTCCAATCGAGCAGCTTAAACATATCTTCCAACGCAACTGTGAACAGTTTCGGAGATATAACGTCTCCCTGTCTCACTCCTCGGTGCAATTGGATAGGTTGTGTAAGCTCTTCATGTACACGGACTGACATAGTAGCGCTCTCGTACAGACATCTCAATACTTCGATATAGCGAAAGTCAATATGGCACCGTTGGAGGGCTGAAGCACAGCCCAAGTCTCGATCGAATCAAAGGCTTTCTCATAGTCCACAAACGCCAAGCATAATGGCCGGTTATACTCTCTAGTCTTCTGTATAACCTGCCGCAGCGTATGTATGTGGTCTATGGTGCTGAAGCCTTTGCGGAACCCGGCTTGTTCGGGGGGCTGGAAATCATCAAACCTACACGCGAGACGGTTCGTGATGACTCTGGAGAACAACTTGTAAATGTGGCTCAATAGCGTGATGGGTCTATAATTCTTCAGCAAGGTTTTCGCCTTTTTTGAAGAAAGCACCACCACGCCATTGCTCCACGCCTCTGGCGTCGCACCCTCACGGATCACGGAATTAAAGAGCTTCTGAAGGGTCTTAAGCACTGGCGTGCCACCTGCTTTCAAAAGTTCTGCGGTAATTCCGTCTTCTCCGGGGGCCTTATTTCGCTTAAGTTGTTTCAGAGCCATCCTAATCTCGCTCAAGGTGACTTCCGGGATATCCTCAGATAAATGTCGGGTTAACTTAGCTCTCGGGTCTTCGGCTAAGCTTGAAGCGGGAATCTGTGTAGCGGTATATAACTCGCTGTAAAACTTCTCAATCTCCCTCAAAATCTCTGGTTTGGATGAGACTACATTTCCACTGTTGGTCTTCAGACTAGTCAGCTGGCTTTGCCCAACAGACATGTTCCTCAAACACCTTGGAACCTCTGTTCCGTTCGATCGCCTCTTTAATACACTTTGTATTAAAGTGACGAATATCGCGTCGCAAGGAGCTGGATATACGTCTATTGAGCTGCCGGTATTGTGACGCGTCGTCTGAAGACTGCAGTTTCATCTGTCGTCTTGTCGCCATGAGATCGAGAGTCTGTTGAGATAGTTTATTGGGTCTTAATTTGCGTTGTCCCTTGCAAAACTTAGACCCAACTGTTTGCAGAGTTTCCACTAGCCCGCTATTTATATCGTCCACTGTTACGCAGCTCTCTAGGCATTCAAAGCGATTCTGCAGTTCGAGTTGAAAGCTCTCGGGGTTATTGATTTGAACACGTTAGGTCGGAGCGTAGACTTCATCAGGCGAGACCTCTCCAGTTGAACATTAATATTTAACGTGCCTCTTACCATACGGTGATCGCTACCGGTTTTCACCCTGGCGATCACAGAGACGTCGTTAAATATATGTCTTCTGGTGGTCATGATGAAGTCAATCTCATTTCGTGTGGAACCATCGGGACTCAACCAAGTCCACTTCCTCTGCGGCGGCTTCTTGAAAAAAGAGTTCATCATAAAGAGTCCCTCTTTTTCCATGAAATCGGCCAGCCGCTGTCCCCTGGGGTTCCGATGTCCAAATCCATATTGCCCACTTTCAACTCACACCACTTCGAATGCCCAGCCTTGCGTTGAAGTCTCCATACGACCGTAAAGTGTGTCTTGGAGGTATGCATTGCTCTGCTGATATCATCATACATAACCTCCACTTCATCGTCGGAGTGCGATGAAGTTGCGTGCGTAACCTGTATCACCTTCAGCGCTTACTGTATACACTTACTGTATACTCGTATTTAAAATATAATTGTGTAAAAGTAGCGTTTCTAAGACATTATTATCAATTAAAGTATTTTAAAGAAAACCGTAAAATTCTTAACTTGTGTTAATAAAATCCAAAACATCCAAGTCGAGCTTGATTAAATACAAACTTCTAGTTGCGAGATAGCACCTGTATAGATATTCTTAATAATTTATAACCCGTGCAAAGTTTCGCATTTCACTGGAAAACTTCTTGAGTGTCTCTTAAAAAGTCGTCAACAAGTTATAGATGTATTAAAAACTTGGTACAAGACGCTTTTAAGACCTGGATGGCTCAATACTGGTAAGTCCTTTCAACTTTCAATGGAGATTTCTTGAGGTTTTATATTAGGGTCTCAGTATGTAGTTTCATGTAGTTTTGACGACCCATTTGGTGTTGCGGTTGAGACGTCCCTGCAACACAAGGGTTCCGGTTCGATCCCGGCAGTACAAACATTTGTGTGCTGAACATGTCTGTTTGTAATGGTCTGGGTGTGGGTTTCTATGTATAATATGTATGTATTTGCAAAAAAATGTATATATGTATGTTTATCCGTTGTTTAGTACCCATAATACCGGCTTCACGCTTAACTTGGGGCTAGATGGCGCTGTGTGAATGTCAGTGGATATTTATTCATTCAATCTGAGCGTACAGTATAAATCCCCTGATCTTAAGGTCTTGCTTTTGAACCGCATGTGGAGGTAGAACACAAACAAAAAGTTACTAGTTTATATAGGACATTAAGGCCGCCTTTGCCCACAGTATTAGTTTTTATGTTTGTATTCAATTCACTGTGAGCAATAAAGAGTCTATCTATCTATCCCTTACAATATTGAAACTCAATCATACAAATAAATAACTGATCAAATGTTCGAGTACTCAAAGCAATTGTAAGGATAAATTTCTACGAACACTTTAACTATTGTAAGGCAATATAATTATACTTACACAAAGCTAATACAAGGCTCTCCCCTTCCTGTATATGTATATAAAGACAACCCATTGTACCTAACCGCCAACACCAGCCAGACCCACGATTAAATATGTCCGTAATACGTTATTAGAAAGCGAAGTGGCTGCGTCGAACCAATTCCATTTATAATTGATCGCCGTGGTCGACTCGCCGTTTGTATAGGACCTGCACATTTGTGTCTCTGAGAAAGGTTTGTACCACTTTGCTCCATTGAATAGCACCAATTTTCTTATCAACTTGTAGGTTGGAGCAGATGTTTTCTAGAGTGTAGACGGCGTGTAGGCGAGCGTAGCGTTAGACACTCTCTGGTCCAATGGACTGATGATTTGTAAAAGGTTGCTGGTGGAAGCGGAACGAGAAAGTGGAGAATCGGGGTGAATGAAGCAAAGTGAGATAAAACTTGCAGTAGAGTCATAGGTTGGAGAGCGCCTTATCAATGACTTATGAGGGCTTATTAGCTTATAATCTTGCAAGTTAATCAATTGTGACATAGTTCCGCCATCGAATCATCATCATCATCATCAGCTCATTAAACGTCCCCACCGAGGGGCACGAGCCTACCCGTTTAGAGTGATTATGCCTTAGTCGTCCAAGCGGGCCCAGTGCGGATTGGTTGACTTCACACACAACCTTCGAATCTCTTCGCAGGCGTGCATGAAGGTTTCCTCACGATGTTTTTCTTCACCGTAAGAGCGTCGGATAACGTACATATATTTTTCGAAAATTCGATAACACATTGGTACGTGTACGGTATTGGTACGGGATTTGAACCTCAGCCCTCCCGGTAGGAAGGCGACAGTCCACACCATTGAGCCACCGACGCTCAACGTCGGTCATCGAATAATGACCAACAATGTATCTCTGATTTTTCTGTACTTGGAAAGGCACGTTAAGGCGTTGGTTGTGGTTATTATTTTAGAATCAAAACTGTTAAATCCATCAATATGCAAAGTCTCCGTGGGTTAAGGCTTATATGCTCTGCAGTAGAGTTCGGAGTATTTGATAGTCTATTCTAAGTATAGACTCTATACCATTCATAGTAAAAAATCTTAGACGTAGTGTGACGAATAAAGAAAATGCATTGAGAACAGAAGAGAACAAGCTAGCCACTGATCTGTGACAAAAACATAATAAAAGCCTTAATTTAATCAATTGATTTTGACTTTGACTTTCAGTTCAAATCCCGCTGTATAGGGAACATACCTGAGTACCGGGTCTGGAGGCGACCGCAACCAAACTCAAATTAATTGTAAGCCTCTATACCCGGCACTGAAATATTGTCAAACGAATGGCCTCTTAACGAGATACGGAAAGTGTACAACTAAGGTGTAACGGAGTACCGCGCGATAATTCTGCGGTAGTTTCACCTGCTAAAGAATTATCAGTCCTTAAAAATGCATTTAGATGGTAAGAGGTATAAGTTTTTTCACAGAATAAGCAGAATAATTATTAGTACTTAAACGCAATTAGGAAGTAAAAATGCTAATTCGCCGAAGACTGAATTTATGTGAATTTGAATTAGGTATGTGTGAGTATTATTAATTTGGGAGCGTCGGTGGCTCAATGGTGTGAACTGTTGCCTTCCGAGCGGGAGGGCGCATTGTCAAATCCCGCCACGTACCAATGTGTTTTCAAATTTTCTAAATTACGCTATTCGACGCGCTTACGGTGAAGGAAAACATCGTAAGGAAACCTGCGCACGCGTGTCGTCCGCGTGGACGACAGAGGTTTATACACCCTATACGGGTAGGCTCCTGCCCTTGGTGGGGCCGTATAATGAGCTGATGATGATTATTAATGTGTTTAAGTATGAGTATGTGCCCATATTTATCGACGCGACAACAATATCATAATCGCCACAATGAATCCCATAATTTATTATTGTTATCTCTCTTTAAAAGTTTAGATCACGTATTTATTAAATACAATAATATATTAAAACAGTACTTTGCGGATCTCAAGGTCAAAATATTTTCATAAGGCCCAAAAAGGGAAAATAGGTCTTATTTTATTTCATAGTTTTAAAATAATAAGGTTAAAATATAACTGCTTTTAGATATTCCGAAAATTGATAAAAAATTCGATTATCCAATTGTCAAACAAACTTTTGATACTTTTCTATCACACGAAAAAATACATCTAACGAAATCCGAATAAAAATAAACCCCAAGTCCCCAGAAAATGAGCATAAATCGCCCCATCGTACCACTGAACGCGGCGCCCAATTTCACCATAAAATTCATAACCCCAAAATCATCGCCAAACCGACAAAACCGAAAAAAATCACTGACAAAAGCGCGCAAACTTATTACACTTCATAAAAATACGGATAACCTCATTTTCCACGCGCGGGAACTTCCCAACCTCAACACTACCAGGGATTGTTGTGCAAAACAAAATAAACAGGCTCAAAACCCTGAACAAACTGCGGGGCGACAAGCCGGAGGCTCTCAAGGAGGATTTGGCACAATAAAAATAAAATAAATGCCCCGTGCCATATTGTATTACCCGCTTTTTTGGCAGACACAGGCAATATTGGGGGAGAGCGGTCGCATCGCGCCAATCGACTTTACTTTTCTTTATATCATTCGTGATTATGTCAGATTGTACATGGCCAGCACTTTTTTTTTCTGGAAAACTCTATTGCTTTACGTCGCTGTATTAGGATCATGTATTTGGAAAGATAAACGTGTTACATGCAAAAATAATTTTTAAGTTTTCTAAAATTTTGTTTCTAATTTCAATTGAAATTTTATGCGTTTAATGATTTGGTATAAGCTTCAAAATAAATAGAGATAAACTCAACCTGATTATTGTTTCCATTTTTTATCTTTGAAATTAGACATTTTGTTTTGGTATTTTAAGACAGAAGGCATGAAACTATCACAAGTAAGAAGTGTCTGTCTTTTGTGTGATTATCTTTTTGAATCATTTATTTCAATATATTGTAACATAATTAATTTCCAGAAATTTGACACGTGGAACTCACTGCATTGAGTTTATCTAATTTATCGTCAACTTGCTCATGATCTGATTTTGTTTATTATCAAATGTATGCCAATACCTACATGAGACTCTAGTACAACCTGCCGTTTAGGGCCCTGGTTCCAACGACCAACCAACAGGCATAAAATAAAATTTAGATGACACCTTGTCCAGGTGCAAGCATCATTATCAGCGCATAACAGCCTACTACAGTGCACAGGCCTTCCTGTACAGCATAGCTATGGGGAGATTAGGCCGATCATGACTCATGATAAGCACTACAAGTGCATTAATAGTATATGCACTTGAGATACAACTACTTAAAAAATAGGTCCCACTTGTGACTGCAATAAATAAGTGTCAAATGGTGTGGACTGTTGCCTACTAATCGGGAGGGTGCCGGTTCAAACCCGCCACGTACCAATGTGATTTCGAATTTTTGAAATTATATGTACGTTATCAGACGCACTTACGGTGAAGGAAAACATTGTGAGGAAACCCGCGCCTGCCTGCGAGATTCAAAGGTTGTGCTTGAAATCGGCTAATCCGAAACATCCCAGTCCCGAATAGAATAAATAATCGAAACACAAAAACTATCTTACGCGTTTACCGTGCCTATAATACAATTATTGTACCGTCTGCCGTTTCACTATCAAATTCACCTTTGTGCTTACTTCCAGGGGTTGTCGTTTGAGCTATCGGGACAGTAGTGTGTGGTTTAAGTGCTGAGATAAAGAGAGTTGTTAGTATTGGTCACTATTTGACTAGTTTCTAAAATATAACATATGCTTTTATAATAGAAGACTAACATGTATATGAGGAGGGGGCTATGTTAGGTGTTTCTGTACCCTATAAGATATCTACCAGAAATCTACTACGGAGAACTGTAGTGACCGACATAGCCTACAGGATAAGCAAGTTGCAGTGGCAGAAGGCAGGGCACATAGTAGAACCGCTTGTCGATGGGGCGAAAAGGTTCTCGAGTGGCGTCCGCGTAAACGGAAAACGTAGCGTAGGCCGACTCCTATCCTGATGGACCGATAACTGGGTTAAGGTGGCGGGTAGCAGATGGATGTCAACTGCAAGGGATCGATCCGCGTAGAATGCATTAGGGGGAGGCCTTCGTTTTAGACACGCAGCAGCAGTGGACGTTTTAGGTTGTAATTAATGAACAAGCATTATCGTAAGTAATATGCTCTCAAAACTGTCGTAGTAATTGGAGAATAGTCTTATTTCTTATTATTAAGGCTTGAAGTCATCTGCGCTTGCCACTTACCCCGTGAAGCTGTGAAGACCATCAACAACCAACAGCGACATGTCCATCAGAAAAAAAACGCGCTTTTCCATGGAAATAAATGATTACGAAAAATTATTAGAAAATATCGTCTCTAGGAATACTACTAGGGCATTCAATTTTGCGTAGGATGTTTCATTCACCACCAAATGAGTCATGTGATCATTATAAAAAATAAGAAAAATAATAACATTTTAATTATATTAAAAAAATATTTTATCACTGAAATTATTGTTAAGCTGAGACGCTGCCTCTCCCATTTCAAAATAGTGAAAACGGCAAAGTTCATCAGTCTCTAGCGGTAACATCGTTATGGAACTCAATCAGGGTCCATTGACGACGCGACGTAAGCTCAATCTGATTACGTCACATTATTCCCGCCTTCCAGTCTGAGACTAGGGGAGGTGACGTCACAGGTACCAAATTTGACAAACCTTGTCAAACTTTTTTGAATTGAAAACCAGCGGTGAGGTATTTTAATTTTCCGCTGAGGATTTTAATTACTCGTCTGAAGATTGAATGACAATGTTAGGTTAGGTTAAATTCGTAAAACATCAATTTATAATTTCCATCGTAAATGTATTATATGTAAGAAGAATAATGAGTTTATTAAATTAAGAGAATTGAAACAAGCCTTTAAGGTAATTTGCCTCATTTTTCATTAAAATTTGTTTTCAATATTGTATTCAACTTATTGTAGAGCGTCGGTGGCTCAGGGGTGTGGACTGTCGCCTTCCTACCGGGAGGGCTGAGGTTCAAATCCCGACACGTACCAATGTATTTTCGAATTTTCGAAAAATCCGACGCTCTTACGGTGAAGGAAAACATCGTGAGGAAACCTTCATGCACGCCTGCGAAGAGATTCGAAGGTTGTGTGTGAAGTCGTCCAATCCGCTCTGGGCCCGCGTGGACGACTAAGGCCTAATCACCCTATACGGGTAGGCTCGTGCCCCTCGGTGGGGACGTTTAATGAGCTGATGATGGTGATGATGATGATTGTATTCAAAAGAAAAAATATACCTTAAAATCAATTATGTACCTCTTAAATACTGTAGATGACAGTTACTACAACTCACCGCGAGCTAACTACTTGAGAACAACTTATTTCATAGGAAGTCTACGTATAGGGTTTCTCTTCGAGAATTCTCGAACGGAATTCCCGGGAAATTTTGCCTTACTCGAGACGAGAAAAATCAGTCAAAAATTAAAAACTTGATAACGCGCTTGCGTTCTCGTTGCGGCTCTGCCACGCGTCGTGCGAAATTAAATGAAATAATTTGGTCCTATTAGAGGAGGGCACCGAAATTTGATATTTCCACGTCGTTGTAATTATTAAGATTTGAGTTCCTCTCAGGAAGACCCAGCTAATCAGTTTCCTGAAAAACGTTTCTAATACGTTATACTAGAGTACATAATAGAAAACGAACGGTTTTTCTCCTTGTCTGGAAACTTTGTGACAAAATACGAACCGATTGTCAGATGATGCTATAATGCCCTTGTATTTTTAAAGGCTTATTTTCTTTATGATAACGTGACATCGTGGGTTAGCTTTTGAAGCAGTTTCCGCTTTAAATTGTGATTGTAATTGGTCTTAAGATTTTAATAATTTATTTAGATTTTTATGTACTTAAAACGTAAAAAGAAAAGACTCCATTTACTTATAACAAATATTGAAAGTTTGATACAAAGACTAACTAAGGAACATGTACCTTACTGTTACTCGTAACTATTAAGCTAGTCTGATTGTATTTTATTATAAGGAATTAAACTCGTTTTATGCTACGTAATTGAAAAGTTTGTAGTACAGACTGAGACTAAAATAAATTATTTAGTATGTAAGGTACTAAGTTTCATTGTGGGACTGATGACATTGTTTTCAGAAGATATTTTATTTGTTTTTTTCAAAGAAAAAGACTATTTAGTATAATTGTTTGTAGAAACTAGAAATAATGATAAGAAGATCTCGCTAGAGTTTTTTCGCTTAATTAAAGTTTTCTTTAGTTAAATTAAACTCACATGAAACTAAAAATAAACGTTGGTCATTGATAAAGTTGAATATGCATAAAAAGTATAGTTTATTGTTAAATCAAATATGTTGAGCTTTTCAATATTTCTCGACAACCCGAGAATTCCCGGGAAATAGTGGTCGAGAATTCTCGTGCTCCGAGAACATAAAAAAGGTCGAGAAATGAGAAACCCTATTACGTATCTTGAAGTCGATATCGTTCGTCATTCAAAATCAAGCAAGACTTCTACAAAACTGAGAAGACTGACGAAGATAAGGTGCACAGTGAAACTTATTATATAACGCACAGTACACAAGCAACAATATCCAAAGCACACGCACACCAGATTTGTCAACAGCTTCGTAGTTCATTACACAACGACCAGACATTGTGACCTGTATTGATGGAAACATACGGAAGGCATTAGTGACATGTTTTATGCTATAAAGTGATCAGGACTGTCAGTTCGCCTCACCTGATGGTAAATTTTCTATCTATTCAACCTAACGCAGACCACTGCTGGACATATGTCTCCCCCATTTGCACCAGAATCCCGGTCTCCGCTTTTCTCATCCAAGCCTCAGCAACCTTTCGCAAGCCGTCGGTCCATCGGGCCGGGGGCGTCCTACCCAATGCTTGCCGAGACGCGGTCTCCCTCCAGAACTCGTCTGCTCCAACGCCATCGGTAACTCGCCTGACACAACAGAGCAGTATTAAAGAAAAACAGTCACTATAAAGGGATTATTCTCTGTCATCCCGTAACACTAAAGTGCATGGCACTCCTATTTCACGGGACGGTATCTGGCACTGTGGGACCTACATAGACGACTCAGTATCGAGTCTACCACCTAGTGTAAGTTAGCTGGCGTCAAAATCTTAAAATCAATGCGGACCATAAACAAGACTTGAAAGTAACCAGATCCTTATTTTCCTTATAAAATATGTACGGTACAAAATAATGAGCAGATTTACTTACCTATTAACTTAGTGTCGTGTTTTCATTAAATAAATAGTTCCTTTCTGGTCTCATTCATATCATTATGTCTTAGATGTATGTGTGCTGTCTGAGTTTACTGATAAATAATCTGTTAACTTGGTTTTTGTAAACCATAGAATTCTTGACTTAGTTTTATTTATTATCATTAATTTTTAAAAATGTTTGTTTAGTTGATAAAGTTTCTTATCGGAGTCTTTTCAGCAGTATGTACTGTCCGAACCGGTGGTAGATTCAAACTAGTTTTAAAATGTATTATTAAATTGATGAAATTTAGTATTAAAGTCTTGTATTGTAAAGACTATATTCAATAAGAATTTTTTTGTTTGAGTTTGAAAGTATTTGAAAGACTTGAATGAAAAAAGCAGATAATGTTTATCTGATTAATCACCGGCAACGGTTGAAATAGTTATCAGTACATTCATTTCAGCTACCTAAGACGAACCAAGCTTTGAAAGCTGAGGAAGACCAATGTGTTCTGGTCTCAATGCCATTTGGTATTCTACAGGTCAATATGAAGAGACGTGAATAATTTAGACACCACTAAATAGGGTATCGTTGTTAATATTCATCGGGTAGGGGACAACATTTTTGTTTGCTTACGAAAGGGTTGGACAAAGGGAATGCGTGATTCGGATTACATGTACAAAGCGGAATGGCATGTAATTAAGGTAGGGTGTAAAATTTCTCTGTGTAATTCAAGCGTGCATTCAATGAGATGCTTTGGTGTAAAATTAATGAAAGGAAATGTTCACTAGTTGTTATATTGAATATTCACCATATGCAGTATAGAAAGTTAACAGGGGGAAGGGAGGTAATGGATATGAGACAGGTTGTCATTGTTGTAATGACAACCTCTCTTATCACATGGTACTTTAGCGTGCTGCACGTCAATGATTATGCGGTGACATTATTACCAAAGCAAAAAGTCGTTTAAAAAATTAAGCAAAAATTTTATAATTTTTTTCTCTCTCTTCAACTATTGCAGTCCACTGCTGGACAAGTCTCCCCATTTTGCGCCAGACATCTCAGTCCTCCGCCTTTCTCATCCAGCTTCCACCAGCGACCTTTCGCAAGTCGTCGGTCCATCGGGCCGGAGGGCGTCCTACACTACCCTTTTTAAATACGTAGTTAAAGACTTGTTGGGTCGATATTCTTTACAATTTTGTTTTGTTACTGCCATAAGAACCTACGAAGAGCTTGCAAAAAATATTTTAGATACAATAAATACAATCTTAAATAATGTTCAAAACAAGTTTATAATTTTGCTATAACTAATTAGATTCGTACTTCCCTTAATCTAATCGGCGCACAATAATGTCAATATTGCACCTTATTTCATATAAGTTAAGGTCATGTTTTGTAATAGCAAAGGGTTGTGTCACGCCACAGTAATGTGGTTACTGAGCCCTCATCACCACTAATGAATATATCACATGTCTCGCATACTTATTATTGAGCTGCCGCCATGTTGTATTCGATTTTGAGATATCGAGTTCTTAATAAAATGTACGATCTTTTCATAATTGTTGAGTTCAAGGTTTTATTTGGATTCCTAAAACAATGGAACAAACTCTTGCCATTGTTTAAAAAAATATATCATTACTCATTAATATACACAATCTGTCTAATTTCTTATTTTTGGGACTGATAACGCATCTAATCTTAATAAAGACATAATTCATCAATATTGTACAATGATTGCTTAAATTTTTTTGTCCAGTATCATTATTATTCTTTGCATTAACATAGTATTTTTTTTTTTTTATTTTATGATATTATGGAGCGTCGGTGGCTCAGTGTGCGGACTGTCGCCTTCCTACCGGAGGGCTGAGGTTCGAATCCCGACACGTACCAAGTATTTTCGAATTTTCGAAAATTATATGTACGTTATCCGACGCTCTTACGGTGAAGGAAAACATCGTGAGGAAACCTTCATGCACGCTTGCGAAGAGATTCGAAGGTTGTGTGTGAAGTCGTCCAATCCGCACTGGGCCTGCGGGACGACTAAGGCCTAATCACCCTATACGGGTAGGCTCGTGCCCCTCGGTGGGGACGTTTAATGAGCTGATGATGATGATATATTAATAAATTAGTTAAAAATATAATAAATCTGTAAACTATGAAACTTACAAAATGTAAACGTAAAACGGCCATACGTTTCACTAAATCCCGATATACACGGTGGACACGTTTTATGCTTAATATTTTTCAGTAACAATCTACAGTCCGAACCAGAGATAGATTGCACTCCGAGGCATGGCATCATCATTGTTTTCACCACGGGATTAGCGATCGAAACTAAACGCCTAGACCACTAGAACAAATAAATATTTACTAGGTGGCAGACTCCGCAGTGCCAGATATCATCCCGTGAAACAGTAGTGTTATGCACTTTTGTGTTTCGGGATGAGGGCACTGAAATTACCGGGTATAAGAGACCTAACATCTGTTGTCTCGGGTGACGGGCGCAGTGCGGCATTGATGGGGGATAATAACTGTCTATCAGTTGTTGGTCTCCTTTAATACCGCTCTGTCATGGTCTGGCGTATCACTTACCATCAGGTGAGCGTCCTGACCACTGATTTCCCAATACAGGAGATGGGGCAAGCCGCGTTTAAAATGCGACAAATGTAAGCTCAACGAGCATACACTGGCTGCCAGTTTACGCTCTGTGAGACGAGTCAAGACGCACGAATATTAGAAGAAATTACCGTTTATTTTCCAAAATGCCATGCTGTGCAATTGTAACATGCCATCATCGCAATGAATCAATAAATTTACCAAGAAATATAATAACTTTTCACAGGTAAGAACCGAAAGATTGCGACAGGGACTGCCTATAAACTTGACGGCTTGTCCAGTCTAATTGTATTTCGGATGTCTGTGGTCCAGTCGTCTGTACACTAATAACATATAAAAATAAATAAAGATTTTACTAATAAATTTACGAATCATGACTATGTATCTAATGTTCGATTCACGTAACGCCTATCAATTCACGTCACGGTGTGAGAGCAATGCTCTCTGGAAAAATCATACCTTTTAGAAAGAAAGTAATGGGGTGTCATGAGGGGTGTAATTTACAAAATTTTCCCCTTCATTGTAAGATGATTTTGCTTCAAAGGGGGCCTATTGCCGTGACTTGCCGAAGGGCTGACTTGGATGTAAGAAGAACATTGTCGTGGAGGTTCCGATAATTTTCTATTTTCAAAAATAATCTTACTATGTATACATTTGTTTGTTGTTGACCCATGTGGTGCGAGGGTTGCGACGTCAGGTAATATATAAAGTCTGGGTTTATATCCATAGTATGTATATTTAACGAAAAACTGTGTAAGAAATATTTATACGTTATTACGTACGCATTGCCTAAATTGGTGTTTGATGGCGCTGTGTGATTGGCTGTAGATATTTATTCATCGTTGACCATTACCCATAGTATGTTAGCGTTGGTTATTCGTGATTGAGCTAATATTACCAACATAGCTCGCCGAGTCAGTGGCACGGGCAAGCGAGCAGTAAGTGGCAGCGGGTTGTCATATATGTCGTAAAACCGACTATCGTTGATCAGAAAGATCTGAAATAGAGATGGTCTTAGGTTGGCGAAGCGTAGAATGACCACCAGTCCGACTGGAGTAAGGCGTGAAGCTAGATGAGAAAAATGCGTTACTATGAGAATTGTATTTTAATACTTAATGCTGATTATCGACAACGAATTCAGTGCCCTCTGGTATTGCAAATGTACATGGGCGGCGGTGACATTTACCATCAGATGAGCCGTTTATAGCCTGCTATAGCTTAAAAAAATGTAGATTTTTTATCATGAAAATTTGTTTTACGTATGTTTTTATGGTGTTTTAATAATATTTCATGTAGCTATATTTTATAATTTATTTCTTGTTATCATTTTATGTTTTGACATGACATTTTGTTATTCGTGTAAACATGATTTTATAATAATTGCAATCTGTTGTTTGTTCCAAAATAATACTAACAAAGAGAAATGATGCCGCATCCAAAAGATTTTAATCCGTAGTAAAGCAGAATATGCGCTTAATAATACTGGGGGCTAAACTGATTTATCGTCCTCAAAACGGATAACATTCACACCTCTGAAGATTTGAGCACTCTTTGAACGCTACTTAGCTAACGCTTACGAGAATTCAGTGTCATTCCCTTAGCACGTGTAAAAGAGAAAACATACATACACATATGTATGAACTATTAAAGTAGAACAAAAGTTAAAATTGGAATCCATATTATAATGAACAGTGCTAACCATAATTATTAAAAGTGCATAGCACTCTTATTTCACGGGACGATATACCTGGCACATTGCGGTGATACCTACCTATAGACGACTCAGTATCGAGTCTACCATCTTATTAATAGTAGTCAAAATATTAAGAGATAAGTCAGCTGGGCACATGTTTCTGATGTAAGGCATGAATACGGATTTTAAACGAAACACAAATCGAATCGAAAGCTTTATTATCGAGTTCCCAAATTTACGCCAAAGCTTATTAGGAGCGGTGGTAAATTAAACGAATCGAATTCCAAACAGCATAATTACCCTCGAGAACCATTCAATTAGTAGGTGCATTGCTTTGACGCCGGACCCGGCACCTTCTTTATATGCCGACCGGCGAAACTGACAATCGTAATATATTCCATTCCGCAAATTGACTTGCGGCGACAGCCATTTAAACGGTTTTTACGTTAAATCCAATGGAACACGATAAATTCGTTAAAAATTTGTTTGCACAGCGGCGTATTGTTTTAAAACGTCAGTGTGATAAATGAGGCTGTGTTTTTGTTGAATAAAACTTACCATCGTTTGGGAGCACGTGTGATGGAATTGATCGAATCGGATTCTGTTAACGATGCGGTTAGTCTGTTACTGATTGTTGTCGAATACGGAAATATGTGCGGTCCGTTTTGTTGTTACAACATCTGTGTGAATTTTGTTACTATAATACGATTCACGAAAGAAGACCACTGCGCTGAAGTAATTTTTAGGTACCTTTAGAAGTGCGGTGGCGGCGACACGTCGGAAATCCTTGTATTTTGTTCACACTAATGTCATTGTTCAATATTTCTTAATTCTATTGTCTCACTATCATTAAAACAGTCTGCATCTTACGCAGAAGGCCGTCGTTTGTGGTCATCTTTCGTGAATCGGACTATACCAGTATTTTTGTCTTTGGTGAAGATGCAATAGATTTGCCAGACAGACTTAAACAGGAATTCACAGGATTTAGAAGCCAGCAGGTAATGTGTACAGTAAGTTAAGTCACCGGGCAATGTTCTGTGCACCGGACCCAGACACAGATAAGTATTTTGTTTATTTATTTATTATTTGATACACAAAACAGCATTACAGTAAATACAATTTAAACATTGAATGTGGTTTAGAGGTTTCTGGGAGTACTGCAACACCACAAGCATGTGTATACAGCATGATTATCGATTAGCATGTTTGCCAGAAGCATTTTGTCAGAAACATTTTGACCCTAGTTATATAAAAAGAAAATCTTGCATAATCTATTAGGCATTCATGTTTTCAAAACTTCATTATTAATAGGTTAGTTAAAAATAAAACCGTTAAGTAAGTAAACCATTTGAAGATAGTTTTAAACCTTGCGCTGTTTCTTTAAAGTTTAGAATCTAAGAGCAAATGCAACAATATATTGTAAGATGATGTAATATTGAAGATAAATATTGTTAGTGAATTCAGGCGACAAAAGACTGACAGTACAATATTATGTTCTGAAGTAAACAAAAGTAGAAAATATATCTTTAGTTTTAAAATTGCCGTAAAACTGTGTCCTCTGCCGTTAGCTAAAAGTCCATAAGCCCATTAAGTATTTTATTGTGAACTTCGGACAACTCGGGTGGAATTTCAGTTATAGCCCATTCCGCGGGGTAGCTATTTAAACGATCAAACACTGTCATGTTTTGAAAATACTTTGGAAACTCGTAAATTTTGAACGCTGATGGTAATTTTCGAAGAGAGGCGTTCAGATTGGCACAATATTATAAATGAAACATTTTCAATACGGTGAAGTAGAATATTAATATGCGCCTCCAACACCACATCACTAGAGCGTCAATTTTTCGCTGGTCTTGCAGTTTTTTTTTATGTTACGAAGTGAACGGGACGATCAGGACGCTCACCTGATGGTAAGTGATACGTCTGACCATGACAGAGCGGCATTGAAGGAGACCAACAACTTATAAACAGTTATAATTCTACATCAACGCCGCACTGCGCCCGTCACCCGAGACATCAGATGTTAGGTCTCTTATACACAGTAATTTCACTAGCTAGCAATCTTATTGACCAGGTTTTACAAATATATATGTACTTATATATATTAATAAGAATACTAAAACGTTCATTTAGTATCTTTTAAATCAGTACACATATAAAACCAATCTATCATCATTACTTAGTCTTGTTATGTATGAACCAGAGGGTATGTCGATAATAAGTTTTTGTGTAAGACCGCCACTAATGTAACATCGATATACTTACCAGTCTCGTAATAAACGCAGATACGTAAACAGTGTTTTCTTATTCCTCCACATACATACTAAGTCTAAACAGTAAATGTAGGTAAATTTACGTGTAGTTGAAAGAAAATATAAACTAAGAAAGATAGCGGTACTTGATTGATCTTCTTATATCTATAACCAATAATAAGCCTTCCACCAGTCTAAACACAGCCTAACCATCATCTGATGCGTAATAAATCGCCGACAACTGGTGTCTGTTGAAATTCGCGACCGTCTAACGCGCCTCGATGACTTATCGGATTCCTAGTTCACCGTCTGCCCTGTTGTTTCGCTTCAATTAATATTTTATTGTCCCAAGTCCAACGTAATACTTCAAAATTGACGGAGAAATGGTGAATGGGGGAATGAACGACAAAAACATTGTATGAGATGGTAATTTCAGAATATATTCAAGATGTCTTTTAATTTATTTATATATTGGCTCATTGGTGTGGACTGTTGCTTTCCGATGCAGGTTCAAATCCCGTAACGTACCAATGTGTTCGCGAAATTATATGTACGGTTACGCCGAAGGAAAACGTCAGGAAACCTGCCCAAGCCTACAAAGAAATTCGCGTTAAAGTCTATACACCCTTTAAGGGTCTACCCTTGCCTCTCGATGGGGATATATAATGGGCTAATGATAACAACGGGCTCGTTAACTTGATTTTAAGTCATGTCCGATACATGCAGTGTTGACAGTTATTATTAGGTGTAAACACTTTTAAAATAAACCAAAAAATATTCCTAGTATTTAAAGTCTCTTTTACCAGTAATTTCACTAGAAACAAAGAAGTGCATAAAACTCCTTTTTCACAGTACAATATCTATCTAGCACTGTAGTGGATACTCATACCATCTAGCTAGACGACTAAATATCAGCTCGAATGAACTAGTACTTGAATGCTTACAAAAACATGCAAAAGCGACCGTGTCTTATGCTCGTAAAGTTTGACACCTCAAAGTAAACTTGGTGCACCCAAGAGGGTTTATTTGTTACATAGATAAGCTACCAACCTATTGGCTCTTTAAAAGTTTGTACTTTTAGAGCATTGATTTTTGGAAAAAATAAAATAAAAAGACATAGCCTGTGTTAAGAACTTGTGCAAAAACTGCAGAGAATAAAATAAAACCACCCAGAAATCCCATTGACGACCCATTTGGTGCTGCGGTTGAGACGTCGGCTGCGTCACCAAAGGTTCCGGGTTCGATTCCCGGGAAGTACAAACGTGTGCATGAACAAGTCTGTTTGTAATGGTCTGTGTGTTTTATGTATATGTATTAAAAAATGTATATAAGTATGTTTATCCGTTGTTTAGTACCCATACTACAGGCTTCACGCTTAACTTGGGGCTAGATGGCGCTGTGTGAATGTCTGTGGTTATTTATTTAAATCATATATTATTATAGGTAAATGGACAATTCAATTACATAGTCTTAGTTTAAAACACTAAAATCAGTATACAAACAAATATTTGTCAAAAGTTAGGGTCACATTTTATGTATTAATTACTAATTACAGCCCTTCCGTATTTTTTAAACGTCCATGCACCACACTCGCATATTTTTAAAATCTTCCAAATCTTGTTTGAATCGTAAAAGTTCTCTCGTACCTACATTACTGTAAAACAAAAGCGAATTTCTATTTGTGGCAGAGTCCATTTACATAATCCTCTAAAACGAAAGCCCAGACAGGCTGAGAAGCAGTCTTAGACACCTAATGCATTCAGTACATTTAAAAGAGGGCATTAAGGACGAGACAGTTTTCTTTCAGAGCCTTCAATGAAAACTTGTGAACAAACTTGACACGTTAGTACTGGGCGTGAAGGAAGGCTATGAATAGAAATGGAATGACACAGATGTGATGCAAAATGTTTATAGCTCATAGTGCATTTGGGGATTCGATGGGAAATGAAAAATCTCAAAGTAAATGTAATGAATTTCAAAAATGGGTGTAAAACAAAGACTGAAATAAAATAAATTTAAGTTGAACTTTCGTTTTATTATTGTTACTATAAAACGTCTTCAACAATTGGATTTTTCTCATCTTTTTGATTTTTTATAATTTGAGATTGAAGCCATCCCAACTTGCAAATAGTTGCATGGTCATGTCGGGTAGGTAACTCGCCCTGGACCGTTACGTAGATTTTGACCTGAAGACCTCCGATGTTAATAATTATTTTGGGATGTTTTGATGATATAAAGTCCTTCTGTACAATTTCTTATATGACTACTATCCAATATGTAGCTGGTATCAGGACTTAATGTGACTTCCAAAGCACGGTTTTTGTTCAAAAATACTATGTCGAGCCCTCTACTTGATGTAATATTTTTGGACCATCACCCTGATGTCTGCAATGTATTTTTTGTAAGGTTATATTTTAATTTTTACGATGAATTTCAAATGAAAACTTAGGTTTAATTAAAAATTAAACCTAACAATAATATGTCGTTGAAAGTTAGAATATTTAACATTAGTTCACCCGTTTGAAAATGTGGCACTACACGAGTATATTCAATAACTAGGTCCTAGGGTGACATTTTAAACTTTTCATTTAGTCACCGCTTTATTAAAACCTACAGCTATTTCTTGGTGCCTTCAACCGCTTTCGTGTTATTAAATTTTCCTTGGATACCGAGTTAGCTGTAAATTTCCCCAGAGAAGCAGCTTCGAAGTTATATTTTAGGTTATTGGTTAAATTACTCGCTTACGTCATCAGAGTGTTATTAGATAATTTGTAATTTTAACACCTAGTATGTTTAATTTGAAGTTTATGATCCCTTATTCCGCACGTAATTTTGAATCTTATCAAAATTATTATTCAGTAAAATAGACCAGAGGACCCAGTATAAAGGCTCTTTTTTAAGATATTTGTCAAAATACTATCTTACGTCACCAGGGTGTTGTTAGGTAATTTGTTTAAAACATACCTAAAAATGTTTTATGGTTTAACTGAGCTATAAAGAAAGTGACTTAAATCAGATCAGTAAAATCAAGGTGTGCAAATATTTAATAATTCTGCCTGTCTTAGACTCCAAGTCCATCAGTGGACTGTAGCTGTTGTGAAGTTTTTTAACGCAATAAACATTCTTGTGGAAAGACTTCACATAATATGTAAACCCACATAAAGTTATTATTAAAGAGTCAACGATGTATCAACCCCTAACGTCCCTGAGTAATACTTAATAAGAATTTTAAAACGCCACGTCGAAATTCGAGTACCACAGTGTAAAATAATCGGAGAGTTTTGTAATTCAAATGTTCGCTCAGTCACACTATCATGGACAATGATACATAACGGTAAAGTCCTGTCGTTACCGTTCTGTATCATTCCGATCCTTTGTATATATCCCTGTTTGGCTCTCATTCATAAGCAATATAATTTCGTAAATGATCTGAATGAAATATTGAAAAGGGTAATTTACTACAGAGTTTCTTGGTAGATTCTTTCTAATAGTGTCCGCACCAGAGTAGATTACATTTGAATAATAATTTTTTGAATCGAAATTGATGCTTGGTAATACTGAAACTAAAAACTGAAATATAAGCAAAAAAAAATTTTGTATTGTCTGCTGCCTTATCAAATAAATATTTGTTATAGCTAAAAGTAGCGACATAGTTTAAAAGTAAAAGTTCATGTTAGAACGGTACTTGTGACTAAAGGATATTTACTGCACAAGCTAGCTACAAGCCTCGTTTAGCTATTACTAGCTAACTGTGATTGGCTTCTCGACTTATAAAATATTATAAAAAAATCTTTGTCAAACTTCTTTGTACTGTGGCACTTTATAGCTGTCAAAATAATAAGCGCTCCTAAGAGAAATGTAAATTGAATGTAATAAGGGAACCCACATATGGGTGGATAATAAAGAAGAGTTTATGGTACACGCTTGGGGAATATTGCCCATCAGATTTGGTAATGATGGTATTTAAAACGTGCCGAGTCACTTCTCGCAAATTATGGTTATCACGTGTGTATTATTTTAACAAGTTTATATTGGTCTTAAAGTTAGATACATTAATAAAATTTACGCTTATAACAGGCAGTTTTAAAATGAAAATAATGCAAAATAAAAAATTGCAATAAATATTTGAAAATTATGAAAATCTTTTCAATGGTGCAGCACTTAGAGATAAAAAAAAACTAATTCAAAGCTCTCCACATGAGAAATTTGTATCCGGTTTAAGTACTTATGATAGCTAAAGTATCTGAGAAGTTAAAGACAATGGTTTTTTTTTGGATAGATTCCAATGATTTTCTTATCATTAGAATGAAGCTCAACGTTGCAATACTAATTTTCTTTTTCAAATTAATACATTTACCTCTAAAAGATTTGCCAACATCTTTAGTTTATATATATTTTTAACTTAATTAATTTGCTATAACAGTTCACAGTTCTAACCAGTCCAACATTTGGGACCTACTTTTAAATAGTGGATTTTTGTCGGTAATGGTCGGTTCCAAAAAAGACATTATAGTTTCGAGGCGGCTTTGAGTGTTATACATTCATTATTAAAAATATATGCGATCTATCCATGGGCCTCGAGATTCAATAACATGTTATTGTCAAGAAGAAGCTTGGTGGATATGTTATAAGAATATTATAGTATTATTGAAATAACTAAACTGGGGCCCAGTAGGCCTTATAAGGCCCAGGCTCAAATTACACTCAGTTGTTTTGCCTTTGAAAAGAAAATCACGCGCTCTACTCCAATATAATTTACGCGAAGTAAGGTCAGCAGATATCTGGTCAATATTTTAAGAAGTATCTTGTCTGTTTTCTGTTGCTTAAAAAATAAATAGTTTGTTCAACAACGCAAACACATAGTTACAAAAACAAGATATACAAAACGGATTACTGTTTGTGTACAAAACAAGCTATATTGGTTGTATAATGAACGGACTATAATGTAGCGATATGCCAGTATCGCTTATCAGGTTGCACTGATTCCTACAATAAGCAAGGCCTGTCCGTAGGTAACATTTCCTCTGGTGACTGTTCCAATACAAAAGTGCTTTTTCTATTTATTTATTTAACTCTTTATTGTACACTGAAATACACAAAAAAAAGAAAAAAAGAAAGAGAGTACAATGGGCGGCCTTATTGCACATGGCAATTTCTTCTAGGCAACCTTAAGGAGAAAGTGTACGTAATTAATGCAAATTTTAT
The DNA here is from genome assembly GCA_019425675.1 of Leucinodes orbonalis. Lineage (NCBI taxonomy): Eukaryota > Metazoa > Arthropoda > Insecta > Lepidoptera > Crambidae > Leucinodes > Leucinodes orbonalis. The sequence goes on from PQWD01000196.1 coordinate 49,671, forward strand.
ACATACTAAAAATAACTTTTATATATAATTATATATATATATATATATATATATATATATATATTAAAATACGAATATAATAATAAGGAAAGATATTAAATAAATTAAATATACCTACGTGGACAAAAATACTCGCACCAATAAATATAACATATACATACATTAATACATATATATACAATACATAAATAAATAGACACATATGACAAATTAAGAAATGGATGTTTATATACCATATTTTTAAACTTACCAATGGACTGAGCAGTTCTAGTACATAAAACTACAATATCATTTGATTAGTTGAACAAATACTTAAATAAAATGTACAATCGACTGCCTTTATATGTAGTGGTTTTAAGCATTGAGTATATTTCTTTGACTTTCTTTCAGCTGATGTCAGTACGATGCGGTGCGATTTTCTAAGTTTGGCAACGATACTGCCGGCTTATTCACCGAAGATAATGTGATTTTAAACTTTGGAAGACACGTGAAGCTATCGGAACCTCTGTTTCTCTTTAAATTAGCGCAGTCCACTGCTGGACATAGGAATCCCTCATTTTGCGCCAGATATCCCGGTGTGCCGCTTCTCTCATCGAAACCTAATAGTATTTTATTACGGAGTAACACCCATCAATCTGCACTGATTTTGAGTGGTACAATCCTTTTTTAACAAAATCATCATCAACAGCAGCCTATAACAGCCCATCGCAGGGTACAGGTCGTCCCGCACAACATAGCTACGGAAAGATTGGGCTGTAATCCACAACGATGGTCCAATGCAGATACGTGATTGTTGACGACTACTATCCTATGATTGTAGCCGGGAGGACGGCTTAGCGTGTCCTCCAAAGCACTGAATCATATTTCTTTTGTGACAACTAAATTAACTGATAATTTAGTTAATTATCTAATTAAATCAGTTAATTTAATTAGAGCGTCGGTGGCTCAGTGGTGTGGACTGTCGCCTTCCTACCGGGAGGGCTGAGGTTCAAATCCCGACACGTACCAATGTATTTTCGAATTTTCGAAAAATATATGTACGTTATCCGACGCTCTTACGGTGAAGGAAACATCGTGAGGAAACCTTCATGCACGCCTGCGAAGAGATTCGAAGGTTGTGTGTGAAGTCGTCCAATCCGTACTGGGCCCGCGTGGACGACTAAGGCCTAATCACCCTATACGGGTAGGCTCGTGCCCCTCGGTGGGGACGTTTAATGAGCTGATGATGATGAATCAGTTAATTCAGCCTGAAATGTCTTAACCAAAAAATTGGGGGAAAAAACACATAACCTGAGAACAGTGGCGTACCTAGTAAATAAGCAGAGCATACCCTGTACGTCCAGACAACCCGGAAAACCGCCAACATATTAAATGTTTCCCACTTATTCATTAATTTCCTTATATAGGTTTAAAACCATTAAACCATCTGCTGTCATCAAGAGCACTCAATCTGACAAAAATGAAAATTATTTATTGTTTTTGCGATTAAAGAAAGAAAGAAAGAAGTGTCACTCACTTTGCATACCCTTCTTATAATATCTGAGCGCGTCACTGACGACCATGTACCTACTTTACCATGGAGGCATTTATAGTATTAAAATACAACTTATCATGTGATGTTAGACCGTCAAACCACAGGAAACATATGGAAAATGTCGTATTGATAACTACAAAGCTCAGTTCTCTCAGTTTGCAACCCAATTGTATGCTTATACAGAACTTTGGTCTGCAACTGTGGTCAGTTTCGTGCTCCCCTAAGCTATGGCAGCTATTCTGAGCTATTAAACTTAAAATATCCGTAAGCTGCCACAGGTCTTGGGAAAATCTAGATTTATAAGGAAAGATTGTCAGAGCTAGAAAAATCCTAATACTAGTGCTTGATCTTATAAATTACGCGGTGCTTTTGAGATCGTTTACTGCGTCTACAATACGTTTTTACTTGAAAAGAAAATCGATTGCCTTTGTCCTGTATATACTAAGTTAATATTACATACGGGACACCTACTGTCTCACCCGAAGTATAAACCATCTTCGTACGGTTTCCAGGACCTCTGGATGGCAAATGAGAGAACGATTAATGTGGCCCAATATTGGTCGCATTGTCATATTTAACTTGCGAATCCGTAGTGACTCAATAAGAAGAAGACTTATATATATTTTTGTAAACATTTTTATAACATATAGTATCAAGTGGATTCCTTAGTAAATTATGTTTTTCAGATAAAGTTATACTATACTAAGGTTCAGCTATTATTTTTAGTATATTGCACAGGATTTCTGACGTGCCTTAATGTATTTTGGAGACTGAATATGCAATCCGTACAAATCCCACCCAGCAAAGTTAAGTGGAATGTGAGCCGCGCCGCGGTATTATCTCAAATGAAGACATTATCCATGAGCGGCGCGCGCGCATTTTACGTGATCTGTGCAAAAAGTATTGTGCAGAAGGGACGTGCCGTATTCAGTACCTATCTAAATCACATAGCTAAATTAATTACAAAATAACCAATAATGTGAAAGTTTGAAGACGGTTTACTTTTGGAATCTATGAACAAATTGTTATTTATCTATAAGTTATTTTTTTTAAATTCTTCTATTTCTTAACAATCAAAAATGTACACATGGATCCATTAGTATCAGTGATAATAAATCGTAAGTATCGTTAAGAAGTAACACTTTTGTTGGAGGGTGAACGAAAATAGACAGAGAACTGAAAATATTTCCAGTTAATAGACAAACCTCTACTATCGAGGTATCAGGAAACTTTATTGGTGATTACCATAATATTATGTTGGATAGGTATTTTTGTTGCCGCGCACTTGCCTTGCGAGTTGGTATTTGTAACTACAATGACCTAGAAGCCGTCGATACCTGTATCGTCATCAGCCTATAATGTCTCAATGAAGGGCGCAAGCCTTCCTGCATAGTTACGCAAAGATTGGACCGCAACTCATCAAGCAAACCCAATCAATGCGTTTCATTGAATCCTGGCCAAACACAATCGGATCAGGTTCACGTTATTCATTTAATGCTATGGAATTTTGCTTTTGATCAAAAATTTTCTTAATCTGTTGTAAGAATATTTAAAAGGACCCTTCTGCATCTTTATCTTTGCAAACTTCGAAGGTCACGGCACGTCTTGAACCTTTATTAGCCCTTCGTGAGTGATGAAAAAGAAATACTCGAAGTAGGATAAAGAAGAGCTATGGGCCATAAATCGTTTACAAGGTTTGTATATAGTTATGGGTCGATCATTATAGAAATGTAAAAATAAGAATTTTGCAGAAATCACACTCACAGCACGTAGCATATAAAAATAGACAAAATAGGCAGAAATCCAATGTGCCAAGATCCGATACTAGATCTCTACTACTATCGTATAAGAGCGTCAGTGGCTCATTTGTGTGAACTGTGTGAACCTTCTAATGTGGAGGTCTTTAGCTGCAGGTCTGTCCAATGTCATTTCAAATTTTCGAAACTATATAAATATACGTTTATCCGACGCTCGTACGGTGAAGGAAAACATCAAAATGATGCATGCGCAGGTTGCATGCCTGCGACGAGATTAAAAGATTGTGCGTGAAGTCGCCCAATCCGCACTGAACCCGCGTGGACGACTAAAGCCTATACACCCTTACGTGTAAGCTCATGCCCCTCAGTGGGGATGCTTAATGAGCTGATGATGATGATGAGAAGCCACCAAAACCTTGCTGTAAAAAGCAAAGTGACTTTTACTATACCGTCTGGTCTTGGCATTCGACCCAAGGCCACCACGCAGTGATCTAAGTCAAAGCTCAGACCACTCCACTACTGAGGCATAATGACCCCATTGTCATTAAAGTTCAAAACGATCAGCAGTTCCTTAACTGACATCTTACTAAATGATCTCACACAATCGCAAAAAGTTTTATAAATACAAATGGGAAGTGTGTAATTTTTTCTCTCGCAAAACTATGTTGGCTGCAAAAAGTTCACAATGAGCTATTAAGTCGCCGGCTCGTTATGCCAAAACCGTCAGACGCCTATCCGGCTACACTCAGATGCTAGACGAATGGAAGCGGTCTCTTGGTGACAAAAATCCTTTGATACTAACAGCGCCCTCTGTACCAACTCTTTACTGAATTATGGGAGTCTTTTCCCAACGTTCATTATCATCATCAGCGTATTACGTCCCAGTGCATAGACAGTCATTCATGCACAGCACGGGTCTTTATTCAACAAACCATATCCGACCAACCCCCCCCCCCTTCCGTCGGGCCGTTTTTCTCCCCAAACATGTACAAACCATAGGTTACCTAGCCCTCCCCGCACCACCCTAAGCCGTGGTTCGTGCACCATTCCGGAATGCCCTCAGGCCTATTGTGTATTTTTTTTAAGGCTGAGAGCCATCTGCGCTCTCCAGTTGCCCAGTGAAACTGTTAAGGCCATCTGCGGCCAACAGAGAAAACGGCCAGTAGAAACGGGTCTTTAGATAGTCGATTCGATCGAATTAGTCGATTTTAATGACTACTATCTGAATCTGATCGTTCTCTCGACTCAGCGTATTGATGTGTAAAATCGTATTGATATATTTCACTTTCTCTTCTTATTTATTTTAACTTTACTAAATCAAAATTATCATCAGTGACAGGTAGTATCCAATGCTGTCATCAAACCCTACCACTTGCGAGTAAGCTTTAATACTAATACGAGACTGTAAACAAAAAAAGGTAAATATGTAAGTATTGATGGTAAGCTCAATACTAGATTTTCATCGAAGTGTTCTGAGTGTCCCGTCCTATGACTTTCAGTATTTCGAGACTCAACCCGAAACATTAGTCGTTCCCGAATAAAATGACTCCCTTAATTTTTTGGTTTCTTTCAATATAGCACCCGTAATGGGCAAGCAACTTACTAATATTAGGTTAATAAACTAATCGTCTCGTTTCCTTAAATAATGCAAAAAAAGTTAAACTAAAGCCATTTGCTTAATTTAAATTAAATAACTATACGATTTCTTTAATATTTGCTACGGGGTTCTATAAGTGGTGACTTAGACACGATACATTCTGAACAGAACAGGTAGCAATGCTTTCATAGTACACCTCACCTTATTGAATACACAAACACCCCTGCCAAGCGTGGAAATTATTTATAACAAAACCCATCACTATCATGGAAAACTTCAAATCCATAATAGGATAAATAGTTGAGTGACGTTAATTTTTTATGGATGAAAAAAATATGATATTTTTGTCGTATCCAGCGAAATCTATAGCGCGTACTTATAATGCTTAGCTCTAATGACCGGTGCGTAGACGCCTCGTAATAAAGTCGTTAGCATTATTCACATAATGACTTTATCAACGACGTGATGGTAGCTTTTTATGCGTATAGACTTAATAATATAAATAAAAAATAAATAAATGTTCTACTGATATACATCCTTTTTTGTAAACTCATACATAGAAAACACCCAGACTATTACAAACAGACATGTTCATGCACATAATTATTTGTACAGCCTGGGATCTAACCCGAAACTCTTAGCAGCCAAATTCACAAACATTACACTGAAATGTGTAGTCAATATATATATGATGCCAATATTAAATATCTAAATATTAGCTCTTTCCTCGGAGTATTTGCATTATTGCAACTGTGTTTTAACCTCAGCCCTTCCGGTAGGAGGGCGACAGTCCACACCACAGACATCAGAATATACATTAGACTGGACAAGCCGCCAAGTTTATAGGCAGTCCCAGTGTCGCAATTTCTTTTCGGTGAAAAGTTATGATATATTTTGGTAAATTTACTGATTCATTGCGATGATCGCATGTTACAATTGCACAGGATGGCATTTTGGAATAAAACGGTAATTTCTTCTAATATTCGTGCGTCTTGACTTGTCTCACAGAGCGTAAACTGGTAGCCAGTGTATGCTCGTTGAGCTTACAGTTGTCGCACTTTAAACGCGGCTTGCCCCATCTCCTGTATTGGGAAATCTGTGGTCCACACCATTGGGCCACCGACGCTCTGTATGTTGTAGTTTCAAACTTAATAATTGCAGTTGTTTATATTTGATATTTTTTTAATTTAATATTACAATTATTTATTACATATATCATCACCATCAGACTACATCAAAATTCGGATTTGATTGTTACAAATAAACTTTGACAGCGTAAAATAGAAATAATTTAGTTTTAAAAACAAAAATAATAAATAATAATTTATCAGCGTGCGTAACACATGCGTCAAAATTTTTTTTTGGTTACTGAAACGAGTTTAAAACACGTACAATTAATTATTTTTTAAATAATTTAAAGTAATTTAAACTTTCTTCATTTAAAATCATTACTCTCCTTTATATAAATATGCATCCAATAATGAAATGAAAGCACAACAAGTACGCATCAACTTAAGTGGTAGTTATCTCGTGCTCAAAGGCTCTACGGCCTCAGTTTGAAGCAATTTCCTTAAGGAAAAGCCCCACTTAAGTAGATAAGACTTGCATATGCGGCCGTAAGCTGGGGCATGTGAGATGCGAGTTTTATACAATTGAAATAATGTTTTATGTTGAGTTTTTAAATAGTAAATAATTGTTGGCAGTTTTGTTAGGAAACGTTACTCTACAGACTTGCTTTTAATCTTTAACCCGGGCAAGGGAAATAGTGGGATCGTTAATTTAATATTAGTTACTCGATAGTATTAGTTTTTGACTAGCTTTTAAATCTATCTGTAAACCAGATCATTGTTGTATTAAGAGTTGCTTAAAATGCTACAATTTATAATAACCAACAATAAATATTTATGATTTATGTGAGATTAAATTATAAGTAATTCTTTTGTAAGTGATTATTTTTGACATTCTTTTTTGTAACATTGATTTTAAAAAGGAGGAGATTTTTTTACCGCATATCTCCGGCATTGATAGACTTTTGCATTAAAATGTATTTATCCGTGTTGTTCCATACAAATCTGTATGTTTGATTTCAGTGAAGAAGATATTTAATGTAGAAGATTTCTCTCTCTCTCTCTCTTCAACCTATCGCAGTCCACTGCTGGACATAGGTCTCCCCAATTTTGCGCCAGATATCCCGGTCCTCTTTAATGTAGAAGATAATTTCCTAAAATTAACATGATACGCCCAAATTCAAATTTCTTATTATTGAAGTACTAACTTAAGAACTGACTCACTCAGGTGCCAATGGTAAATATTTACTCAGGTAGTAACTTTTCCACCAACAAAATGTTTCAATAGAGCATAATGCGCGTTGAAATAAAAAGATGATAAGGTTGAAATATAGGTTGCGCCATTTTGGAAACAGTATTTAACAATACACCGTTAATCCATGTGTGACGAGCGATACCGGGGATTATTTTATCGATATTGTCAAGGTTTACTGATCACCAGGAAACCGAGGGTTGCAAATTTGATACTGGCATTGATAAATATTGTATGACTGGGTGTTTGGGTTTTTTATTGTTCAATGAAGTTATGATTACGATAAAGAGCGCAGAGAGTAAAGCGTTAGTGGTTCATAGGTGTGGACTGTTGCTTTCCGATCTGGAGGATGCTCAAATCACGTAACGTACTAATGTATTGTCGAATTTTCTAAATTACACTACCGACTCTTCGCCTCACCCACAAATACTGTGTACTTTACTTTTAAATATGTAATTCAAGCTAAAGTTGATACCCACTCTAAAATTTAAAGTGGGGATAATTGGGTGACTTATCAAATGACTAGAGTAAACAAGCGCTCTAACTACCGTAGTTATAGTGACGGTGTTTTGTCGATATAACTTGTTTCGCTACGCAATCAGATGCAGTCTGGTGATATCGTGGGGATTGTTCGCATATTATTCAATAATAACGTGTATATGCGAAATATTTAGGCGTAAATAAATTAATGATATAATTAATAATGGCTAATAAAACTTATACAGATTTACTATGTGAAACATCGGAACTCTTAGCAGAGGCGACTCAAGCAGATGAAGCGATATTCGAAGCAGGAGCCGCTGATCGTACAGCGCTGCAGCCACTGCTTTCAGAACTTCGAATCAGATACACAGTGCTTGTATCAAGATTGGACGCAGTGTACGATCAGCTCTTACAGCCTCAAAAGCGCTTGATTGTAAGAAGACTGCTGGAAGGTTGCTTAGGCAGGCTAATAGAGATCAAACACGATCTGGTGGAGATGCATATGTCCGATTTCACTTATGACGATGATGAGGTGAGTCGAATTTGAATGGATTTATTATTATTATACGATTTTTATTAATAAAAAACTATTAGGAATCCAGTAGAAAGTTCATGATAGTTGATAGTCTTTTGTTGTTGTAGTCTCCACAGATACTTAATATTTTCCTTATAAAATTGATAGAGCTTATAATAACTTGTTATAAGAAAACCGATGTGGCATAGCGTAATGGTTCAGAAGCTTCTGTATCAGAGGTATTCAGCTCGATCCCCATGCAGTACATGTATATAATAATAATGATGTGTGTTTGTATTAATAAAATAAAATCAAATTATGAATGCCTATTATTTTTTATATTTTACGAAAAATTTCAAGTATCTGTGAAAACCCTAATTGTTCTAAGTTTTGTTTCTCTGCGTGAGTATATAAACTAAAATTATTTCTTTTACTAACATTGAAAATATTTTAGGTACTTCTAAAGTTAAACGTCACTCCATACGAAGCGGAGCCTTGTATCCCTCAGTTCTTCATCAGAGAGAGGGAACAAGAGTATTTGAGCCGTCGGCAATTCATAATAGACACATTGACGAAGTTAGGCCATGAACCGCCCAAACCTCAGCCGTTAGTACTGACAGAACAACAAGCAGTACTAATTATACAAAGCCATGAGAGGGCTAGACAAGGAAGATTAAGGTATATTTCAATGTGAACTTGTGATTTATATGATACAAATTCCATAACTTCAGGTTTCTTAAGAATTTATTTGGGTATATGCTCGTCATGATCATTCTTAATCCACTCACTATATAATTATTTATTTATTAGCTATAATTATTATGTCTTATGCTGAAATATTATTGATTTAGAGGTCAATTCATGAAAGAAATACGTCTACTAAAAGAGAAGGGGAGAGATCAAAAAGGAGAGATGTCAGCATCATCTGCTACAGCAATCCAAAGGGTTTGGAGGGGATTTCTTGCGAGGAGGGAAACCAAAAAGAGGAAGCAAGATGAACAACTCTTAATTGGAATGGAGCTTCCTCCATATTCTGAATCAGCAGCAATCAAACGTGCTGAAGAGGTAAGCACTAAATTCAGAGACATATTTTATTTTAAATAAACTTTAGATTTTCCCCGGTACAAGTTAACCAAAAACAAGAACTGAATAAAAACATTCCTCAAACAGATTGCTTATTTTTATTTTATTCAAAATCAAATTAAAGATGATACCTCTTAAAATTCTAAGCTGCTTTCAAATTCATATAAACCATTAATAAGTTAGGTTACAAACATTATTAAGGAAAGCGTAGAATATTATATAATTGGCTATTATAATATCAATATACAGGTCAAACAATACCGAAGAAAACTACAAGCTGAGAGGGAGGAAGAGTATCAGAAAGCACTAGTATCCATAGAGGAACAGCTACGTGCACAGCATGGTGCAAAGATTACTGAACAAATAGGAGACGAGCTAAGGAGATGGATATCTGAGTACTACGAAAGAACAGATAGGATGCCAGAAATCCCATCTGAAGAAAGCGGGGGAAGTAGGGCTATGTACAGTAGACAAGGTTAATATATATATTTTATATTTATGAAAATTAAATCATAAAAGCCATGTTTAAATTCTAACTAAACGAATTATGATCAAGATATGTTTTAACATTTAAAAGCATATTTATTTTATGTATGCTTCAGGCACAGGTATTGACAGTGAACTTAGTAAATCCTCACCAATATCATCTAAGGAATCAAAACGCAGTAAAGACAAAAAGAGTAGTAAAAATGGGGACAATAATAAGCCAAAAGACGAAACTGAAGATTTACAAACATATAAATGTACTTCTTCAGCTTTCCTTCAAGATATAGTTAATGCTAATGAAGAGTAAGTAGATGAAAATCATAATATTTTTTTATAAATATATAGGCCATATCGAGATATATATAGATTTTATTTATATAACAAAAACAATTTGATATTATTTAAATAAAAGTTAAAATAAGCACAAGAGTTAGCGCATTCGTTCTTGCAACTAAGACAAACATCACAAAGCACATCAAGCCATTGGGTTTGGCAACTTAGGTATAGTGTTCATTGAAACGAAACAATGCAGATTACTTTTTCAAATAATTTCGTAATAAGTTTTCTTTTTCTAGTAAAATCTAGTAAAATGACTAAATACGACCTCGTTGTGACTTCCGCATAAAAGAATAGTTTCATGATTGTAATTGCAGATTCGAAGACATCTGGAAATATAAAGAAGATGAAGATAATACACATGAAAGGTACTATAAAGATGTTATTGAGAGAGATAAAATGGTGAAAGAACAAGAAATAAGAAATAGTTGACGAAATGATGAGAAATGAATTGGAGCTTTTACAAGCTGCTTATGATAGAGATCGGGCGCAAAAGGGAAAGAAATCAAAGAAACAGCAGAAGAAGGTATAAAATAAAATAATTTTATTTATATTTAGCATGTAATGATACCTCTACTTTTGGTATTTTATCAAAAAATATGTAAACAATTTCTTGTCTTACGGTAGTGAAGTTATTAATATTAATAGAGATTGGTTAAAATATTTATACAATATGTATAATACACAGTGTAAAATATTTACTCAAATGGAAAATCACAGGTTCGCCGAGGTGGTAAAAAGAGTAAAAAGAAAAAGGAAAAAGATTTGACAGCAGACAGAACCACAGAATCTCTATTTGATGAACTTGTGTCCAATGGCATTATCAAACCTTACCCTTTAGTTAAAATAGACGACTTCATTGGGAGAAATGTTACCTCGGTGCTGATATGCGAAGTAAATGTCAGGAACCGCCACCTTGTCTAGGCGATGTTAGACAGCTCATCAAAGAGTATTGCATCTTGCCGCTTGGGTCTGAGCATGTTAGAACTAATGCACCTTTAGTTCGGTCAGTGCTTATTTCCGGTATGTGCATATTTAAATAATAATTATTCCAGTATCTGTGGCGCTTACAAAAATCATAATATACCCGTTTTATTTATATTTTCAAATTCATATTCATGGCTGTCAATTCTTGAATAGATATACAAAAACTTGCATGGATTTATGTATATATGGATTTTAGTTTCACTTCTTGTTGCAATAAAAATCAACTTTTTTTTAAAGGACCACCTGGCAGTGGCAAGAAAATGTTGGTTCATGCAATATGCAGTGAGACGGGTGCAATGTTATTTGATTTAACTCCAGCAAACATAGTTGGTAAATATCCTGGAAAAACTGGGCTAATAATGCTCATACATCTTGTAATGAAAGTATCACGACTTCTGCAACCGTCAGTTATATGGATGGACGAAGCTGATAAGCCTTCGTTAAGAAAATACCAAAAACGGACAAAACTGACCCAAAAAGGTTGAAGAAGGATCTGGTTAAGATAATAAAAGGTAAATGTTGTATTTTGTAACTGTCGAACATGAAGTCAGGACTAAATTCTGTTTTGCACGGTTTGTTTCAAAAAATACAAGTCCAAGCTCATAATTATTCTTATTCAGTCTTACTTGGCCAAATTTTGAGGTTTAAATCAGTTGAATACAGTAAAAACTATATTTTTTTATTGCAGTTGATAGACTCTAATTCTCAAGTAGGTGCTTTCATTTAATGAATTCATTTTGTGCATATACCGTGTATGCTTGTAGACGTATATATGTATATTGAATAAACATGGTTATTGGATAAATTTCGAATTACCACCGTAAAATTATTATAAAATAATAGTTGTTTCTTAAAATGTTAATAAAGCGCTTACTTGAAGCTTATAAAGTTATAATATAAAAATATTTATATTAATCTTAGTTCTTATGCTAATTTTATTTCAAGGCATATATCCAGAAGATCGCGTACTCTTTGTTGGAACATCAAAGTCACCCTGGGATGCCGAACAAAAGCTACTCTTTCAGTGCTACAATAAAGTTATTCAGATACCCCGTGCAGACTACGGCAGTATTTCTATCATGTGGAGAACAAGACTTCATAAGGCCGGCGCGTTATCACCGAGATTAGATTTGTCTTGTTTATCAAGAGTTTCCGACTCGTATACCCTTGGTAGGTCACTTAAGCTTTGAATCTTTTTACTTATAGGTGACTAACATTTCAACCGATATTTTTGGTAAGAACTGTAACAATGTTTATTTTAATCCTTAATTGAAGGGTAAATTCAGTTTCTGAGACGGTGTGTAACTTATAGTAGTAGTATTGTATATTATTTTTCTGTGCATTTTAACTTACCTCTCATAAAAATTAAATTAATTCAGGAACACTACTAGCAGCTTTAGATGCAGTTCTAACCACTAAAAGACGACTACAGCTACGCGTCCGCGCGTTGACAGCACATGAAATAGCGGTTCAACTTAGTGCCATGGAACCAGTTTATGCTGAACAGGTATCGTCATTTTGTTTTCTACAAATCGCAGTACAAAAGAAGACTTTCCCTATACTCGCTTTCTAATCAAGCCTGTAACAATGAGTTATCACAAGTAATCATGTTGCTTGACCCAAATCAATATATTTGTATAAAAATATTGGGTCTCCCTGCTCAATTCCTTAGATATTAGAATGTTTAGATACCAGGTCCTTAGTGGACCTGGTATCTAAACAAGAGGGCCCTAATAACAAGTTTCGACACTTCTTGCATTTGAATTAAGCTAATTGCAGCCATCATCTTAGATAATATTAGAGGTCTTGGCACGTTTTATTAATGCCTGCGTGACTGCGTTGGTTGACTTTTTCATCGGTATTGGAGTGTAATTTCTACATTCTAAACCACAGGTAGCAACAGTCAAAGAAAACCTCTGAGGCGAGTGTTTTAATGCAGAGAAATCTCAGTGTTACACGTTTTATTTATCATTATATTGCAGGATGCTGCAGCCGATGCCTGGTGGTATAAAACTCCATTAGAGAAAAAAAGACAAAAGGTTTTGCAAAGAATCCAAGAGTTGCAGATGGAGGCTGAAGAGAAAGCAGCTACAAAATAAAATTATACAAATAATGTAAATTTTTCATAAAATGCCAAAAACAAGTCAAATGCAAAGGGATTTTAAGTAGCCGGTTCAATTCAACCATCGTAGTATATATATATGAATTGAATTTTAGTTTATGCTATGTATATAGATAATAAATTAAGTAGGAAACACAGTTATGAATTAATTGGGAATAATGCTTAATCTTAATGAAATGGTAATTCCGGTAACGAAGAATATGCGTTGTATTTAGGAAACGTATAAAGCTATAGTTAAAGACCATTATAAAAATACAAATTTTAATATATAAATGTAAA
>PQWD01000197.1:0-23120 GCA_019425675.1 Leucinodes orbonalis
TGAAAACAATTGAAATAGGTGTCATTGTGTGAACGATACGGTAGGTCGCTCACCTCAGGAGTCAAGTGAATGAATGTCTGTACTACGGTAACCTAGTATATGTAACTCAATATTCAGTTATTATTGCATTCTATAGTTTGTACTGCCCGGTAGTTCATGCACACAAATGTTTGTACTGCCCGGGGATCGAACCCGGAACCCTTGGTGTAAGAGCCGACATCTCAACCAATTAACTATGGATCGATTATTGCTCATATTTTTTGCACTCCATAAGTAACATAGATGTTAAAACAATATAGGTAAGTACATTTATGGACCTGTAGGGCACGGCAAGTAGGAGACGAGAGTCACCTTGGGCTCATATTATACAAACAATTATAATATAATTAAGGCCTTAACTGACTTGACATTTATATTGATATTATTTTAATATTTATTGATTCGTCATTATTTGGGTGTAAATTAAATGTATTTATGTGCAGAAATATAATTTTAATTAATTTTAATATATATATGTATCATATTCATACTATGTAGTTTGCGATTTTAATTTTTTTAGATTTTATTTGAATTTAACTTTAATGACTTCAATAGATTTTAATAAATTATTGTTATTCAGTTAAGATTATTATGAATAACATTTTATTGTTTATTTATATTTTTTAATTATTGAATTTTAAGTTATATCGATGCTTTTCATCTTAAATAAAACTTACACTTTTGTCGTCTCCACGCATGCAATAGTCCATCGTCTACGGAATAAAGAGTATTTGTATCTAATTACCGACACCGACAATAGCGCAAAGGGACTGCGACGTCACCGGCATTGGGTGGGTGCAGTTTATTCATTTTGTTATTTCATAACAGTCATTCCGTCTACTAACACTCGATGGCAACAGCTAGTGTGTTCAGTTGACGATCTCACAAGTGATGCAACTTGGTTAAAAAATAATTATGTTTTTTGAGTGAGCCCGGTATCAGCACATTGCATTTCCTTTATCCTTCTTTCTTTATTTTTCTCTCTAAAGGTCACCGCTAATTCGTGGTATCTATGGAGATACGAGTTAGGCGAAGGTATTTTTTTCAATGGGGATTCGTACCCGTTTTCCTTTCGCTTTTTCTTTTTCAATATCGCAGTCCACTGGACAGAGGTCTCCTCATTTTTCTCTAGATATCCCGGCTTTTCGCAAGTCGCCTATTTCCAGTTTGCTATAAATAAAAAACAAAATTACTTTTACTGTCCAAAATCTGCGAGGCGAATAATTTAAATCCAAAATACTTACTACTCTCTGCTTTACTAGGTGGTAGACTCGATACTGAGTCATCTAGTAGGTACCGCAGTGCAGATGATATCCGTGAACAGGAGTGTCTGCACTTTTGTGTTCGGGATGAGGGCACTGTAGCTAGTGAAATTACCTGGTATATAGAGACCTACATCTGTTGTTCGGTGACGGGCAGTTTGGATTGATGGAGAATAATAACTGTCTTAGTTGTTGGTCTCCTTTATGCCACTCTGTCATGGTTTGGCGTATACTTACCATCAGGTGAGCGTCCAGACGTCCTGTACACTTATAAATAAAAACTTATAATTATAACTAACTATAATAGATAAGCTAAGGTCAACTACTAGACGCAGGGGAATGCAATAATTCTGCAATTGGACTCAGTATCAGGCAATGCTAAGTTGGAAGAACGTATTTGATGGATGGTTTGAATACATTTTGTTCTATATAATAAACACTGCACATGGATTCCAAAAGAAACCTATAAATTGAGCTTGAGCACTTCATATGCAAACCACATGATTTTTCAATGAAATTAAGAAGATTAGTTCCACATCACCGCCGACTGGCTACATCAGCGTGTAGGGCTGCCACAACCTTTTTAATAATTAGCAAATTAATGCCATACTGATGTTGTATAAATATTACCGACATTCACACAGCGTCTTAGCCTAAAGCGTGAAACTTTTTATGGATTCTAAAAAGGGATGAACATACTTTTTAATACGTACATTATATGATTATTGTTAAGCGAGCTGGGGTTCGGATAAATTATTGCGAACACGAAGATAACACGTAGCACACTTTATTAACTAACCATATAAATTACACACAAACTAATAACTTACTCTCACAATTAGTCAATTAACAATCGCCACTATAATCCATAATTAATACTAACACTATAACACAGTTGCTGAGTCTAGTAATGTCCGCACAACCGTTATAATCACTGTCAACTTCTTTCATCGACATCCCTTTATTTCTGTATCTACTCGTTCTTCCTTGTAGTGAGGTATTCGCTTTTCGTTCGCTCTTGAGAGTAGAACACGATGCGCGCACCATCGGTCCGCCTTATATACTGTCGGCGCTGAGCTACTAGTTCGCGAAATATCTAGAAATGCTAGAACTCTTTGCTATTCGCATGTCATACTCTATGGTGGCTAACGTCACATATTAGCCGATATTTATGTCATTTAAATTACGTGAATTGTAACAATATGAATATCAGACAATACAAACAGACATGTTCATGCAAACAAATGTTTATACTGGCCAAGGATTAACCGGGATTGTTGGTGAAGTAGCTACATCATCTTTACCAAATGGGTCGTAAAACTAGTCAAATTGTTAATCTACACTGTTTTTATAAAGATCTAGTTTTTCTAATGAGTCTCTTGGTAGATGGTTTTACAGCTTCACGGGCAATTGACGAGCGCAGAGGGCTTCACTTAAAGGGCTCTCAGCCTTATCATATGAAGGGCGTCACGTCCTCTGAAGTCTTTTAAATAATAATGCCATGGACAATTTGTGGCCTACGATATTTGAAAAAATTGTTTGTTTATTATTCATTTGGTGGTTTGAACGCAGATCATCGTTTCGCAAATGGTCATCGTAAAATCATTTTCGTTACAATTCTTTTCTATGTATATTGGTTCAATGGTGATTGTTTTATCATTAAATTAAAACGATATCGATCCTACTTTTATAGTAAATGTAATACAAACATAAAAAAAACGAATAAAATAAACATTCTGCGAAAATGACTGTTTGAGAAAATGACTAGTCGCGAAAGTGACATACATACCTATAGGAAACCCAAATCAATACAGACATGTTACGCACACAAATGTGTGTATGTCCGGGACACGAATCCGAAACCCTTGGTCCAAATCCGACATCTACAATTACGCCATATGGGTCGTTAACGGCTTTCTATACTCTGTTTTTTTTTTGGATTACAAAAAATATATTAGTATGTTATCCGTGGTTTAGTACCATCAACAGGTCACTTACTTGGGGCTAGATGGCTTGTGTGATGTAGTGGATATTATTTATTTTATATTATCAACTGTGCGCAAAGCCAATTGGGGCATAAGCGCGTGGGCGAGCGCATTTCGCATTGATGATTTTGTTTTTATGTGTTTTTATCCAGATCTTTGTATAGTTATGGTCAGTTAAGATGACAACGTATTATCAGGGACAGTGTCAATTAAATGTTTGAATATCCATCGCATAGCTATAAGGCCCACTGCAGGGCAGGCTTCCGAGTATAGCTATGGGAGATTGGTCGTACCCAGACGGGGCCAATGCGGATTGGCGGGTGTCAATGACCACCATTCTAAGATTGTAGCGTGACCGCGGCTTAACGTGCCAAACGAAACACGGAATTATTTTCTTCATGCATATGATATATTTTACGTATATATTTTTTAATATTTTGTATGTCTGTCTGTTTGTTTCGGGTAATTACTAAAACAGCTGGACTTTTTTAGTCAGATAGCCGATCTAATAAGGAAAAACCTACATTACTTTTATTTAAACATACTTTAATTTTAGAAAAAATCAATGCTTTAAAAAAATATAATAAAAATGTTTATTTCTTTCACGTAAAACCGTTTTGACCGTGCGGACGGCGTCGCCGCGTTTCTAGGTTATGTTTAACTGAGGGAGAATGTCTGAACGAGTAATACCGCGGGAAACAGCTAGTACGATATATACGTAGGGGGCAGCGCATTTCGCAATTGATGGTTTTGATTTGTTTATGGTGTCTATTACACGGCACTTTGTCGTTTGGTACAGTTACTGGTCGGAGTTAAAGCTACCCGGCGGCACATAGGACACACTTAATTATATTGTTTGCACATTAAGCCTTAATTGTGAGCCGATTCGTGAACCCATTTTGTTAATCTCTCACTACCAAAAAGATGATGATGAATATTTAAGTCACGCAACGGGTAATCTTTATGTTCGATACGAAGTACCTAATCAAGTTTTCGTGAACCTCTGTGGCGAACAGATGAATTGTATAGAAATTTGACGTTTAGTTTTTGAGTGGTTACTCTCAAATATCTATTTTTCAGATTTGCATTAAAATCGCATTTTAATTTACCTTTTAACCGCACGATTCAGACACAATAGAAAATATACGATGGACCGACGACCGCGGGCGGCGCTGGTGGAGGCTCGATGATAATAAGCGGAGGACCCGGGATATCTGGCGCGAATGGGGAGAACTATGTCCAGCAGTGGACTGCGATAGGGTTAAATATGAATAGGATAGAAAATATATTTGTTCTTGTTGGATATATCCAACGGCGGTTAAGGAGTTTTATAATTGCATCCACTATTCTCATGTGCGAATATCCAACAAAAACTCCGTAGTTACTCCAATCATCATCAGCAGCCATTAAACGTCCACACGAGGGGCACGAGCCTACCGTAAAGGGTATATAGGCATTAGTCGTCCACGCGGGCCAGTGTTCATTGAATAACTTCACGTACAACCTTGAATCTCTTGCAGGCGTGCGCAGGTTTTCTCGTGATTTTTCCTTCACAGTAAAAGTGTCGGATAAACGTACATAAAATCGGAATCACGTTGGTACGGGCGATTTGAACCTGCGCCCTCCCGGTAGCAAGGCAACAGTCCACGCCAATGAACCACTGACGTCTCCAATACTATAAATAAATCCCAAATACTATCTATATAATATATAAAGTGAAGAGTTGTTTGTTTGTTTGAACGCGCTAATCTCAGGAACTACTGGTTCGATTGAAAATTCTTTCAGTGTTAGATGCTTTTTTATCGAGGAAGGCTATAGGCTATATATACACGCTACGAGTAATAGAAGCAGCCAATGAAGAATGTTTCAAAATCGGGGGTATTTTTTCATACTTCGAGCTTCCGCTGCGTACGCTGCGTAAACGGTTAAATCGTTCACTAAAGTCATGTATCAGATTATTGTTCTACTTTTAAAGGTCTACAAAAAGTCGCGACAGCATATGTCTATCTTTTAAGGTTTAGTCACTATAACATATTTTTCTAAAAAAAATCTGAATTGACCCCGAAACTTTAAAGTTCGAGGGAGGGATAAATGAAAGTACTTGTTATCCCGAATTTAATGCGAGCGGCCGCGGGCAAAAGCAAGTATTAAATATATTTCAACATTTATTTGCCACGGGATAAACGTGCTCGAGACGTGCACGGACGTGTGGAAACAGCTTACGTAAGAAAAAGGATAAGTAGTAGGTACTGGTTTATTTCTAGAAGAAAATCTAAAACGAATTACTAAAAAAATAAAGGTATATTTAAGGAGCGTCGGTGGCTCAATGGTGTGGACTGTGCCTTCCTACCGGGAGGCTGAGGTTCAAATCCCGACACGTACCAATGTGTTTTTCGAATTTTCGAAATTATATGTACGTATCGCGACGCTCTTACGTGAAGGAAAACATCTGTGACCTTCATGCAGGTTGCAAAGAGATTTAAGGTTGTGGAAGTCGTCCAATCCGCACTGGCCCGCGGGACGACTAAGCTAATCACCCTATACGGATAGGCTCGTGCCCCTCGGTGGGGACGTCTAATGAGCTGATGATGAAAGGTATATTTATTAGAACTTGTGAAATGAAATTTCGATATACTGCTGAATAAAGCCGCACTTCATGATATTAAGCTTAAATTTTGAATAAAATATTAACATTGTAACTATTAAGATTCGAGATGGGTCTCATCAGTTGAAAAGACACTTTATTTAAAATTCGTGTGTCAAATCAAAGACGTATAAAAAATATTTTTTAGAAGTCTATGGTTCAAATATTTTATTTAAATTAATTTTTATTGAATCTTCAATTCTAAATTATGTATTTAATGGATTTATCCCTTTTTCTAAATTATGTAAGTGCATCTATCCGACTCTTACTATGAAGGAAAACACCGCGAGGAAACCTGCGCACGCCTGTGAAGATATTCAAAGGGTTGTACGTGAAGTCAGCCAATCGACACCGGGCCCGCGTGAATGACTAAGGCCTAGCCTATACACCTTTCACGGGTAGGCCGTGCCCTCGGTGGGGACTTTTAAGTAGCTGATGATGATGATGAAAGGATTTATTTTGAGCTTGATTTCGGCTTGATACACGAAAAATGCTACATACGACCACTTCGACTATATCTACCTACATATTATTATTATATATATTATTACTTTTCCGTCCGAGACACGATTGCGAGCAGACGTGTGCGAATTCTTTCCGTGATCAGTGAACTTTGTTGCAAACGACTCAAGCCTTTGTGTAATAAGAATTAGCCCACATCACCTGTGCATTCCTAATTAAATATTCCATTTGTAACCGGTCGTAGCGCCCACACTGTCGCATGCGAATCCAGCCCCGCACCTCTCCTGAGAAAAGTGCAGTTGCCATTTTTTGACTCGCTCCTTTGTGCGTAGCTGCGCCTGACGTCCGAGCCGCCCCGCCTACCGGTCTTAGTACCTACTATAACTTGCTACGCCCGGCTACGTTATCTGAACTTCAGACAGCTATGAATAACAAATCGCTCTCGGAATCAAACATCAGTGAATTCGGTTTGGATAATACACCCCCCGGATTTGTGTCTCAACGTACAAAAAGGATGAGAGGAGACTTACTGGTGAATTCAGTAGCTTTAAGGAGGAAATGAGAAAATTGATGACATCCTTTATGTCTACACAGCAAGCTCAGTTACAAGGCATAATTTCGGACCTAAAAGAAATACAACTAACTAGTTATATCGACCAGTCAATCAGCCTACTAACTAGTCAAAACGAGGATTTCAGAAAAAATAAGCATATTAGAGACACAGGCTAAATGGATCGAGAGAACATGGTGTTTCTGCTGGAAGAGAAGATAGAGGACTTGCAACGAGTCTCACTGTAAAACCAGTATGAACTCAAAAATGTGCCGAGAAAAACAAAGGAGACTCAAGAAGACTTAATTAACATGTTGATATGTTTGTCAAGAACATTAACGTGACATGGAGCCTCGTGATATAAAAGATATTTCCGGTTATATCCGTAAACAGGACGCCCACTTGAGCAGCCCATTATGTGGAGCTTGGATCAACTTTGCTTAAATGTGATCTACTCAAAAGGCCAAGGATTTAATATAGAAATAAATAAAAATACAAGCGAAACACTGGGACTCACACCCAGGAGGATTCACCTGTGTTCATTTCGGAGCAGCTCACTCCCAAAGGAGCTCGTTTTTTTTTCTGGCCCGAGACCTAGTGAAGACAGGAAATATAAGTACTGCTGGACTCCTATGGCAAGGTACTGGTTAGACAAGACGATAATACAAGAGTAGTTATATTACTAATGAATCCCAGATAAAAAACTTAGCCCATATTTCATGACTGATTCCTTATATAATTCAACCATATTTTTTGTTGTCTGTGACATCAGTCTGTTTTATTATTTTTGTCTCTTTTATTTGATTTGCATGTTAATAAAAGCCATACGTAGTCATAATAATTGTAGTAGCATACAAACTGTGTTATTCTAGGAAAAAGCTACATTCACCATACCTTTGTACATTTTTTATACATAATAATGTAAAACCGTTGTGTAAACATACACATATTTTTCATTACAATATTTATACCCCATACATATGATATATGATATTCACGGAAAGAATTCGCACACGTCTGCTCGCAATCGTGTCGGACGGAAAAGGAGTAATATTATATAATAATAATATATGTACTAGGTAGATAGTCGAAGTGGTCGTATGTAGCATTTTTCGTGTATCAAGCCGAAATCAAGCTCAAATGAAATCCTTTCATATCATCATCAGCTACTTAAAAGTCCCCACCGAGGGCACGAGATATCATACTATGCAGCCACTATTATTTTCCACACAACATAGAACATGCATGCAATGTGATATGCCTAGGCATAGCATCATATACATTACAGAATATAACCTATATTTAATATACATATTTTAGTATTTTCTGTGCTGTTGTTTTGTTATGGTTTGGTCCACAGCTGTTTTGTTCTTGTAATTCATTATTAATGTTGACTCTGTGCTTTTGTGCGCATTTTAACTTTACCTACTTAACCCAATACTACTACCTACTTAAATATTAATAATATTATACCTTGCTGAAACTACTAACGTATTTAATAAATATTATATATGTGTGATAAAATCAACGAAATGAAATATATAGATAAATTAGATATAGCAAAAGCAATCAAGTGTGACTGTGCTGATCTCCCTAAATACTATAGCGCAAATAAATCTAATCTAACAATTATTTCACAAATATCAGAAGCTCTATTTTAATGACTTTCTAATTAATTTATTCGTTGGCCATCGAAGTTGATGTCATTATCCTATCCGAGTGCCGCTTACATGCTGATAAACCTATTCCAAATTTAAAAAACTATAAGGGATTTGCTACACACGTCAACAGAACCAAAATGACGGAGTGGTTGTTTATGTTAAAGAAAGTCTAAAAGCAAAAGTGTCTGAAATTCAATTAACCCACGCGACGGCAATCCAGATAGATATTCTTGCCCACTCTATACTTGGTATTTACCGCTCACCGTCTAACTATAACGCAGTTCATTTTCTGGAATCGCTTTCTCATCACCTAACAAGTATTGGTTCTCGGAATAACATTATTATTGCAGGTGACATTAATATAAATATACTGCCCGTAGAACATGAAAAATCCTCGGACAAAAAAATCGTTTATCTTACCTTGACATGTTATCAGCATATGGAATCTTACCTGGACACACTATAGCCACGCGGGAAAGGACATGTCTAGATCATTTCATGCTTAAAATAATAAAAAATCATTCAGCATTTATAGCTATTTTAAACACTACAATCACAGATCATTTGACAACCTTTCTGTCTGTAACTAAATCCAAACAAAAAGTATCAACAACCAAAAAGACATCTGTAACAAATTTGGAAAATGCTTTAGAACAATTAAAAAATAGTAATCAAATCAAGGTATTTCTCTACACCGATCCTAACTTATTAACTGATAAACTGATCCAAATCCTCTCTGAAAGTATACTCACAAATACAACTACAATAACAATTCCTAAAAGTAAGCGTATAATAAAGCCATGGATAACAAGCGGCATTCTAAAATGTATAAAAAATCGTAATAAGCTTCAGAAACTTCATCGACAAGACCCTGGAAACGATATAAAAAAAATAACCTTTATGCGTTACAGAAATTATTGCAATAACCTCATTAAAAAATTAAAAAGACAGTATGATCGTAACTTACTCACTAAATCAATTCATGACAATAAATTACTCTGGAAAACATAAAAAAGCTTACTTACACTAATAGTACTTCTAATGTAAACTCTGAATTGGAGAACTTAAAAGAAAATGCTCTGGATTCTGCGAATTACATAAACAAATACTTCGCAAGTATTGGTAACACACTAGCTGAAAATATTAGCAAAACGTTAAGTGAAAACACTATTAATCAATACATTTCTGAATTGCCAATCCAAGCCCAATCATTTGTTCTCTTGGATACGGATCCAGCAGAAATAAATAGTATAATCATGAACTTAAAAGCAAATAGTGCTCCGGGTTGGGATAATATTTCCACAAACTTTTTAAAGCATGTCAAAGATGCAATTGTGCCTATATTGACACACTTGGCAAACCTCTGTTTCGCGACAGGTATATTTCCGAATTCACTTAAAAGATCTATAATAACGCCGGTTCATAAAAGTGGGAATAAAGATAACATCAATAACTATAGACCTATATCTGTCCTTCCTGTGTTAGCAAAAATTTTAGAAAAAATATTAAATAATCGTTTGCTAAGTTACCTTAATACATATAACATTCTGTCTCCGAACCAATTTGGATTTAGACATGGAATCTCCACTGAGGATGCGGTTACACATATAAGTTTTACTTACTGAACAAGTTGATAAAGGCACAAATGTCTTTCAGTTTTTATAGACCTAAAAAAGCCTTTGACACGGTTTCTAACCACATCCTCCTACATAAATTAGAAAAAATTGGCATAAGAGATAATCAATTAAAAATATTTAAAGACTATTTGACCAACAGAAAACAAAAAGTAAAGCTTACTGACTGTTTAAGTGAAGACATTGAAGTTTCATGCGGTTTGCCCCAGGGAAGTGTGCTAGGCCCTACATTATTTTTAATCTATATTAATGACCTGTGTAACATGTCCGCTGCTGATGCACACATATACTCCTATGCTGATGACACTGCAATCGTCTTCACCGGTAGCAGTTGGGTTGGTGTGAAGGGGAGTGCGGAGAGGGGTTTAGCTAGTATTGCGTTGTGGCTGAGAAATAATTTACTAACTCTCAACACTGACAAGACCAATTATATATGCTTCAGTATTAAGAACAGCTCTCAGCCATACCAAGATTTTAATATTAAATACACACTTGCTCGAATACAAATGGCCTTGACAATACATGTAACTGTCCACAACTAAAAAAAGTACAGTTCATCAAATATTTAGGGGTTGTATTGGACCAGAGGTTATCGTGGTATCCTCAAATTGAACAAATGTCTTCGCGTATACGCAAATTCAACTGGATTTTTAAGTCTCTGAGACACATAGCGCCTAAAGATATAGTAAGCACTTCAGGTAAGTCAATAAACTTACTGAACGTAATCTACACCTCTCTTGTTCAATCTATTTTAATATACTGTATCCCAATATGGGGGGGTGCTCTCAAGACACATTTTCTGGAGTTAGAGAGAGCACAACGTTCACTGCTAAAAAATGTACTTCAAAAAAAGGGCCTTCTCGACAGAAAACCTGTACCAAATTAGTAAACTACTAACAGTACGTAAATTGTATATCGTACAAACAGTACTAAAAACACATAAGTCTGTAGTCTACACTTCGCCTACAGAGGGTAGGAGAAGAAACTACATAGTAGCACATGCTCCTCGTAGAAAAACAAAATTTGCAAAAATACAGTTCGAATCACGATCAGCATTCCTGTATAATAAAGTGAATAAAGTGCTACAAATATAGTAAACCATTCCATGAGTGTAAAATTATTACTAGATGGATAAGAGAACAGAGTTACGAGGAGTTGGAGGCTTTCATGGATAACACAAGGTAATTAAAATTACTACTAGGAAGATTATTATGACCGCTGTAATATATGGTTGAGGTGCCTTATGTCAAGCGTACCGTGTTGGGTTCAATCAGTACAGTCACTTGTTTACTACTGTTAAACGTGTGGTTTTCTGTGTGTGTAGTTATTTTATTTACAAATAAAAACTATATGTGTATGCTTAGCGGTTGATTAGAACCTATTCTATAGGTTACTCGCACAAATGTGGGCTTGACAACGCTGACTACGCTGTGTGATATTTATATTTTATGTTTGCTGATATTTATCTGTATTTGAATATATCTAACATATACTTATTTAATTTAGGTCCATAAAGAACACTCATGAATGTCAAATTTGATTCTACCACTCTCATGCATTGTATTCGTTTAGATGGCGACTATTACACCTAGGGTTAGGTTGTGGACTTTCTATATTACACTCTTACACACCTACACACTCAAGTACACATACAAATGCAAAAGGTGAATAATATTTATACGATTAATATTGGTTGTAGTATTGTTGTTATCCTTCATTGTAATAAATTCTTGGAATTGTGTAATATTTGGAAATTGTGAACTTTTTTATTTTTTTCTCGCAAATCAAGAAGGCACTTAGTAAAAGTAAATGTACGAAGAAGCGGAGTCTCCTGGTACAGGCATTGCTATGCTTAAAAGGAGACTTCCACAACTGACATGTATATTTTACCTTTGAGAAAGCAATAATAAATTTTGAATTTTTTTTGAATTTTTTTTTTGATTATTTAATCTGTGCTAATACCTATCGACTTTATGCTTAACTTGTTTTGAATAAAGCACCACTCGCGCTGTAAAACTAAGCGACTATGAAACGAGTCACTTAGCTAAACGTACTTTCACGTATATTTATTACCATATAAAATAGCCAGTAAAGAATATGTCTGCATGGCTTCCGTGCCAGGAGACATTATTTTGTGAAAGATTGTATTCGTTATGATTTCTATTCATAAATGTAATTGTTTTTTTAAAGGAAACATTAGTACATTAAAATACATTTCTAACACATACAAATATTACATAGACCAGTTAACTTATTCAAATATGTAAAGTCTAAAATCACTTATTTTTTTTTCATAGGAGGACAACAGCAACGAAACACAAAATAACACATGTAACAAGGTAGCCAATTATAGTCCTCATAATAAAGATTGTATAGAAAGAACACCGAATGCTTAATAAAACTAACAATTAAAACAACAAACGAGCCAACACAAAATCAACACTACACGTTACCACGATCATATCGCATACTTTACAAATAAAACATGTTAAGCTTTAAACACATACAAAAAAAACAAGTAATTAACAAGCAACATAAATCTCATGATAATATCTTCCTCAGCCCTTTTATCATGTATCATTAACCTATGTGGTGAAATATTTGAGAAGTCAGCTACAGCAAGGGTTCGATCCCGTACAATTCAACCCTTCTGTGCGTGCGTGCTGATAGATGTCCTGTATACATTTAAATCGCTCAGGTAAAATTATTCTAGAATCAAACATAATATTTTTGACGACTTATTTGGTGTAGAGGTCGACTGCAACACCAAGGGTTCCGGGTTCGATCCCCGGGCAGTACAAACATTTGTGTGCATGAACATGTCTGTTTGTAATGGTCTGGGTGTTTTCTATGAATAATATGTATATATATTTACGAAAAAAAATGTATATAAATATGTTTATCCGTTGTTTAGTACCCATAATACAGGCTTCACGCTTAACTTGGGGCTAGATGGCGCTGTGTGAATGTCAGTGGATATTTATTTATTTATATTTTTAATTCTGTATTCCAAATTTCTGTTTTTCTACAATAGACCGTGAAGACAGAATATTAACTTTTATTTCAAAGCGATAGTGAAGGAAGAAGTGAACTTAATGACAATAACTCATGGTGGTCAAACGAAGGCCCACACATGTGCATGTACGCTAATATTTGTACTATCCGGTGATCTAACCCAAAAGTCCACAACCCATGGTGTAGTAGCATATCTGAACCGACGTCATGGGTTCAAATGAAATCACAGATTTAGACCAGCAAGTCAATCAATTACTTGCAATATAAATATCACTTTTTTATTCAATTAAAACGTCTATAATTAGAAGGCTGGGTACCACTTACATGGCCTTTCTTATTTATTAGCCGATCAATCCTTTAATTAATTATAATGAATCGACATCAGATAGAAATAAAAATTACTGAGAAACCGCGACTTAATAGTGATGTACTCACTCATTTAAATTAAACTGTTTTTTTTCGGAAGACGTAACTTTACGTAGCCTATAAAATGTATTATAAGATGATATTCTAGTGATCCAATGTGTATGTTTTAGTCTGAACCATTATCATAACGAATCGAAGTTGAATGTTGAATTTTACTGCCAATAAATCATATTATATGTCGCCTTTCTACCGGAAGGGCTGAGGTTCAAATCCCGACGTACAAAATATTTTCAAATTTTCGAAAATATATGTACGTTATCCGACGCTCTTACGGTGAAGGAAACATCGTGAGGAAACTTCATGCAGGCTGCAAAGAATTAAAGGTTGTGCGTGAAGTGTCCATCCGCACTGTGCCCGCGTGAACGACTAAGGCCTAACCACCCTATACGGGTAGGCTCGTGCCCCTCGGTGGGGACGTTCAATGAGCTGATTATGATGAAATACTATATTTGATCTTATTGCGTGTGTAACAGGAAAATTTTAAATTTTATGTAATTAGGCTACGATTAGGACATCATATCAACAAAAATCTTCGAAAATGTGATGATTAGTAAATTTTAGTGTGAGCGGAATTTCGCATTAAACATAACAATAATTTACTACTTATTAAAATATAATGACCTCGTGTAATGACACGGTTTACAAATTGCAACTCTTCAGTAATGTAAGTCATTACTGATGGCTTAGTAGTATAAAAAGTCCAGCTCTGGACTGTATTTTCACAAAAAAAACAAATCATTTTTTAAATAAGAGTTCAAAGAAGTTTCGAATATTTACAAATAGTTGACATATTCATTTATACGCCTTTGAAGCCCAGAGGATCTAGTTCCTCTGAGCTTTTAAGGCATTGTGATGAAAATAATACTAAGACAAACATTTTATAATAATAACAATACATTACCTAAATGTATTGTTATTACTATATCAAGTTACATTTCACAATCATTAAAATTACATAATATCGATTATATTAAACTATATTTTAATTAAATTAAAATAAATTTAATTTAAATAAACTAAAATTATTTTATTTATTTATTTAATTTTAAAGGTCGCTGGTGGAGGCTGGATGAGAAAAGCGGAGGACTGGGATATCTGGCGCAAAATGGGGGAGACCTATGTCCAGCAGTGGACTGCGATAAGTTGATTAGAAAATTTAATTTTAATTATTATTTTTATAATTATTGAAAAAACAAATTTATGAATAATGATCGCGGCAAAAATTTATTAAAGTCAATATTTGAAAATACATCATTTCATACATTAAAAATAAATCATGTCATACATTAAAAATAGATCATGTCATACATTAAAAATAAATCATGTCATACATAAATTTGACGGTAACATCACTACTCGCAAAGGATGTCTGTCTATTCGTAATTCACTTTCCATTCTGTCGTTTTGCTAATAAAAATGTATCGCAGCTATTTATTTGGTATCGGAGCGGAAACCCGCCCGGTGTCGGCTATTTGTCTTGCGATAAGGCCCTGAGCCACCTGTGCTTGCTGAGCAACGTTTCCATTTCGATTGACGACTTCTGTGAATTGTTGGAGAGTATTTAATTTAATTTAATTAAATAATACAAATTTAAGTTACCGAGTATAAGAGACCTAACATCTGTTGTTCCTAGTGCCGGGCCCAGTGCCGCATTGACGGAGAATAATAACTGTCTATCAGTTGTTGGTCTCCTTCAATGCCGCTCCAGTCAAACGTATCGCGATTTAGTGAGCGTCCTGACCGCCCTGTACACTAATGACATAAAAATATCCACTGACAATCACACAGCGCTATCTAATCTCAAACTAAGCATTTTGCTTGTAATATGGGTAGGTACTAAACAACGGATGAACATACATATATATTTGTTTTTAAATTCAAACATGTTATACATTGATAACACCCAAAACAATACAAACAGACATGTTCATGCATATAAATATTTGTACTGCCCGGGAATTGAATCCGGTAACCTTGGTGTAAAAGCCGACGTCTGAACCAATCACACTAAATGTTTGTTTTGGGACTAGATGGCGGTGTGTGAATGACAATAAATATTAATTTATTTAACTCTGAGGTTATTTCAAATGTTTGAAGCCAGTCTACCACACGTGGAGATTGTTGGAACCATTAGTGAACTGGAAGGTTGTAAAACTTAAAAGACAATATCAAATGTTTAAATTTCCATTATCTCGTCCATTTAGTTAACAAACTGTACGCAAAACAAAACGCCACAACATCTGAGTCTAGACATTAGATAACAGATTAATTAAGTGTGTTAATCAAACTAATTGATTGTAGAAAGTCGCCGGTGCCACTTCCAATTTAGCTTTACACAAATATACATGTATATTATAAACAAACATTGAATAAAAAGTATTTGACGAATTGAATTTACTAAGCGGTAGACTCTGTCGAGTCGTCAAGGTGGGTGCCGTGAAATAAAAGTTTTGGCACTTTTGTGTTTCGAGATAAGGGCATTGATGGAGAATAATAACAGTCTATCAGTTGCTGGTCTCTTCAATGCCGCACTGCCTTGGTCAGGCGTATCACTGCATCCTGCGATTGTGGGGATAGTCTATGTGTTTCTAGACTTCCCCAAGCCTCCGAAAGAGGAAAGCCGGGTCCGCACCTACATCGCGGACGGCGTCGACGGACTGCATGGTCGGATGCGCTCAGCGCTTGCCCGCAGTCTGTCACCAGACGTAGCGCACGGACACAGAGGAGTTTATTCGGTAGGAGTCGACATGCTCGTTCCCCCAGAATGGGCAATATCCAATGCAGGATGCTCATCTTAAAAAAAAAAGAAAAAAAAGGTGTATCACTTCATAACATAAAAAAATTGTATAGAGGCAGGCGGTGACTCACCGGATGGATGGTCTCCCTTCATAATCATGTGCAGTGGGGCGACAGGGGCTATTATTATATTTTTAATAGAGCCACTAACATTGAAGCCATCGAATATAATTTCGTCACATGTTATTAGTACAAACGTATTGCCGGTTCGTCGTCGGTTACGGGCCTCATAAATAAGCGGCGCGGTCAACATTAAAGTGCCATTAGTATAATTAAATAGTATTAATGGACTTTCAACTATGGACACTTTCTCTCGTATACTAACTCTACATCGGCGCTTTAATCAGTTTAAACTGGCGAATGACATAAGTCTAAATTATATTTTTTACTAATTTTACTATTTTTTTACCAAATACCAATATGTAAAATTATAAATATAATGAATGTATAAACTAACAAACCTACAAAACGTGAAAATGGTGCCCCAGATCGCTGTCCCTAGTCTGTGACATAGTACCCATAAGGCTGGCAACATTCCGCGTTGTATGGCCAAACTTAAACGTTGACCAAGAAAGGCACCTACTTACCTGTCACCTGTAAATTTGGTATATCATAGAAATAACAATCCTAATTATTATAAATAATATAATAAATATCCACCGACATTCGATAATACAGCGCCAACTAGTCCCAAGTTAGCGTGAGGCCTGAATTATGGGTAATGAACAACGGATAAACATACTTATATATTTTTTTGTAAATACATACATATTACACTTAGAAAATACCCAGACCAATACAATCAGACTTGTTCATGCACACAAATGTTTGTACTGCCCGGGGATCGAACCCTTAGTGTTGAAGCCGACGTCTCAACCGTAATACCAAATGGGTTGTCAAAAATAAAAAATGTTTTTTATTTTTTACTTGATAATATTATGCCTACAATTGTCGGAGCGTCGGTAGCTCATTGATCTGGGGGAGGGCGAGGGTAATGCGGGGATCGGGAGAGTAAATGAAAACACGTGTTGAGAGTGCACCCTGATGGATATTGTCTTTGTATTCAAATAACTTACAGCTACTTAAACACCAACTTAATAAATATATGTGAGGAAGGCTGTCTACATACACTACAGCAGGTTCTAATACCGCTGCGAATTCACGAAAGTCGACCCATCAGCACTGGGCCCGCGTGGACGACTACAGCATCCTATGCGAGAAGGCTCGTGCCCTTCTGTGTGGACGTATAATGAGGTGATGATAATAAACTACAATGTGTTGCTCGATTGAGGGCTCGATAGCGTAATAGCTAGCACATTTTTGTTTCTCAATCGCACAAGTCAAGAGAACTTCGCTATGTTCGATCGTCAGATGGGTAACCGAAAAACATTATCTCGAGGCTCAATCAGCCATTCATTTTCAGCTCATACGTCCCCATAGAGTGGTGAGCTAGATGATAAACCACCAACAGAGTCAAACACTCTTATACCTTAAACGAAATCTTCGTTCAATGTATAAATATTACATTTGTAAAACTAGATAAATAAATAAATAATAATAAATAAATAAATAATAAATAAATATCTACTGACATTCACACAGCGCCATCTAGCCCCAAGTTAAGCGTGAAGCCTGTATTATGGGTACTCAACAACGGATAAACATACTTATATACAGATTTTTTTTTTGTAATACATAATATATACTAGAAGACACCCAGACCATTACAAACAGACATGTTCATGCACACAAATGATTGTACTGCCCGGGGATCGAACCCGGAACCCTTGGTGTTGCGGCCGACCTCTCAACCACCAAACGGGTCGTCAACTGGTAGATATAACTAAGGTAACTCTTTTATCCAATGATACACAGACATCGGATTGGAAAAGCTGTGCAATAATATCTCTAATACGAGCAAAAAAAATACAATAAATCGTCAGATCATTTTAAAGAATATGAATATTCAGTTTTTTAAACTTATTTGAGACTTGGCTTGTAAAACAATGTTTCTATAGTATCCAGAAAATAATGAATTTATATATGTAGTATAAATGATATAGTAGAAAAGTAAGGCTTTCGTTATTATCATTTGGTGTTTGTAAGTAGGTAGAACTAAGCGATCCTTGTTATATAACCATAATATCTTTGTTACCTTTGTTCATGTACACAATAAATACTTCTTTTAATTAACGGTTTTTCATTATAAATCAAAAAACTAAGATAACCAACCGAGTGACAAAAGATAACTCAAGGGCTGTGTTTGTCGTCTTTCTCGCATTATCACTGCTTTGTGTAAATAACTTTATCTACGGAGGATATTATCAAGTAATTGTAAGTTAAATGCTTGTTTCTTATGCGTTCGTAGACTATAAATATTTGATGTAACCATTCAAACTAGAGATACTTTTTAAAAATAATCTGTAATATTTACACTTTTATTATAGTCCTTTATGGCCCACTAAAATAATAATATAATGCTAATATTAATACTACGGATACAACATTATACATTAGGATTTAATAGGTATAATTCTTTCTTCTTTTGGGGAGAACTTTGTCACACGGTGGAATACGATAACTTGAAATGCCATACACATACGTATCAAAAGTGTCTTGTAGGCTTAACTGAAAAAAAGTTTTCTTCCGTGTTTCAATATAGTGAGTGAGTTTAATTATTTTTAAGCACAACCAAAAAAACCAACCCATATGGTTGGTTTTTTTGGTTTTAAAATTTTAATTATTTTGTATGTGTGTTGCGATGTGCTATAAACTACTTTATGTAATTTTTCCATCACTTGTGCTTGTGTCCGTTGCCGGTCACCGAGACGATAAATGATTTTGTTTTCTGACTACTGCTGTTGTCTGTTAGATGCTTTACATCTTCACGGGTAATTGGCGAGCGCAGATGGCTCTCACCCTTAGTGATTGGGTAACGTAGATACTCTGTTTCTTCATCATCATCAGTTCATTAAAACTCCCGAGGGCACGAACCAACCGTAACGGTGATTAGACTCGTCGACGCGGGCTCAGTGCTGTTGGCCGAATCCACGCACGACCTCAGTCGTTATTGGTGCCGGCGCAGTGCGGTATTGATGGAGAATAACTGTTTATCAGTTGTTGGTCTCCTCAATGCTTGCTTTGTCGTCACTTACCATCAGATGCGCGTGTGTAAGTTTTGACGTAAAAAAAATCCTTGAATCTATTCGCAGGCGTGCACAGGTTTCCTCACGATGTTGTCCTTCACTGTAAGAGCCTCTTATACATTAAAGCGCAGTGCCAACTACAGTGTCCTCTTCCCGAAACTCAGAGGTTCACGACACTCCTATTTCATATGTAGACAACGCAGTATATACTTTATTCATGAGACAAAAGTCTCAAAATAGATTGTGTCAAGTCGGAGACACTCACGACCGCGTAATGTAGGCAGCGCACGCGCACTCGCGCACCGCTTATACTTGCTAATGAGTACGTATTGACGCGACCTATCCTAACCAATTAGCTCTCCGATGGCACGGCCAGGGACTCAGGTTTGCTTGTCAATAGGTGCATTAACCCGTTGGCGGTGTGATAAGTTCACAATAAGGTATTTAGTCTATTCTCTTTTGTTATAGTCTTCAGTCCCCGCCGGCGTGACTTTCGTCGCGAGTAGGGTCGACCGGTCCCTTTTCGCGTTAACCGGTAGTACGGTCGCTTCTCTCCCCAACTTATACTAGGTTGCCCTAGCTCTCTCCCTTTAACACCTAAACCGAGTTTCACGTCCCACTCTGGATGCCCTTGGGCTGAGAGCCATTGCGCTCTCCACGCGCCTGTCAAGCTGTAGAGGCATTGCGGCCACAGATTATATTCCAAATAAAAACCTGATGTCTGAAAAGAAAGATGATCCGTGCTTCGGAAGGCACGTTAAGCATCGCATATACCATGGGAGTGCTCCGAGGAATGTTCGGTCTGATCCCCGCCGCCTCTTTCCGCCATCGATCTACGCGACAACTCTACCACCCTCACCCCTGATAGTTGGCAAAGTACTACTGTGCGTTTTAATAGAAACTTTCTGCCCCGTACCACAAATTGTGGAATGAGATGCCGCATGCGGTGTTTCCGGACAGATACGACTGCAGACCTTCAAGAAAAGAGCGTACTCTTGCTTAGAAGGCCGGCAACGCATCTTGTAGCTCCTTTGGTGCAGCAAATGTCCATGGGCGGCAGTATTCACTTTCCATCAGTTGATCTGTCTGCTCTTTGCCCCCTATCTTATAAAAAAGCTGTCGGTTTCAGCTACGTTTGGCAGGAAGGTAGTGCAGACTTGAATCCGCAAGATTGCGTCACGGACCAATTACATGGATTTTTGCATTTCACGCTTGGTTTATGGGATATTTATGCTATTAAGGACACAATAACTTTGGACATTAAATGCGCTTGGCGTGTTTGTAAATGAGTTTTCTTAGCGAAATTTGTGTTGTTTATCGCAGAGATACTTTGTTGCATTTATATTACATATTTACGATTTATTTACAGAATACAATGATAGCAAGGATGCAATAACAATGATATTCTGTATATATAAAACGTAGATACGCCATCCGTGCCTCAATAACGGACCGCCGATGAGAGTAAGTTTGTACTCTTTTGTTAAGGTAAATGTAAGCTCATTCAAAATATGTGTATGTGTGCTGTCACTGCATTCGGAACACTTTTTTTTTAATTGTTTTGTAAGCATATCATAATCTATACGTTTTTACATCATTGTGCAATAATTGATCCACCAAACACATTTCACGTTAAATTTGCCAAGACGACCACCGAATGTTTGCACTGTGAAATAGATATCAGATCTCATGTAGAGCCAAGCTTCTGAATCTACACAGCTAACTCTACCGACCCTTACTTCAACAAATTCTTCATATCAGTGGTACCTACCTAGAGAAGGGACATGTCTTTACAAAACTCGTATGCAAGTACCTATTTCAAATCCATTGCTAACTAGCCTAAAAATCTTACGACACACCAGCTGCAGACTTATTGTGAGAACATTCGTATTCTTATCAATTGAATTGAATGAGAAGATTCATTTTTCGAGATAATCTCATATTGTTTCGCCCACGGCACCGTTATATCAAGTGGGTATAAGTATTGGATAATCGAAAAAGGTGTTTTAAAATACAAACGGAAACAATGCCACCGAAGATCCAATAGCAGTTCGAAAGATAAGTTACAGCCTCCGCAATGGACCCTCTCGATAATCAGCCATCGCTTGTTTTCGAGCTTGCGTTATCTTCGCACAAAACCTTTTTAAAGTCTTTGGAGGTTTTTGTCGAAATTTAATGGCAGGTTAAGCCGGGATCGAATTTCTAAGCAGGGTTCTATTTAGTGAGCTATAATCACATGTTTTTAGATTATACCTATTTGGTCATATTTATTTATGATCTTTTCGAGACTTTGACTTAAGGTTGCAGGTTTAACCTAAACGCGGTGCACACAATAAAGGTAGTTATCATTCACAATTTGGTTCTAAATTTAAACGTCTTTAAAGGATAGCGGTCAAACGAACAGGCGGCTCATCAGATGGTAAATGACGCCGTCGTCGAGGGCAAAGAAATGCGTTGCGCCTTTTAAGTGGGAATACGCTCTCTTTTTGCAGACGCCAGGTCGTATCGCTCAGGGAATATTTCAGATAGTTATTTTATTTTTAGTGTGTGCACTTATATATATGCAAATAAACCATAAATAAAATATATATATATTTTATAAATAAAATATAAGTACATACCTGTGCGTCCAGACAACACAGAAAATCACCAAAATATTAAATGATTCCCAATGATCGGCCATTTTCCCCTAAACAAGAAGAGATTTTAAACAATTGGGATCTTCCGAAACAGTTAAAAGTTTTATATAATCAATAATAATAATAATATAAATAAATATCACACAGCCCATCTAGCACCAAGTAAAGCGTCAAGCCTGTATTATGGGTACTAAACAACGGATTAAACTTATATAATTTTTGTACACTATTATAATAGAAAATACCAGATCATTACAAAGACATGTATTGCACCAATGTTTACTGCCCGGGATCGAACCCGGAACCCTTGGTGTTGCAGTCGACTTCTCAACCGTAACACCAAATGGGTCGTAATATATACACATACATCGAATTTTATGATTTAATTAATACCTTCCGCGCCAGCCCATGCACAGTAAATACATAAACAACAAATCCTACTTGTTACCCGAAAGGATCCTAAAAGTAATCGTTAAACATACAGAGTCCTGACTCGCGCACGCACTCATTGTATGGTAATATGCGCGTGCGCCGCCTGCGGCGCATCACATAGATATACATCTTTAGTATGACCAATTCCGAAAGCACTCACGACATACGATATGTTTGAAGGAATAGGTCTACCTACTTTAGTGGTCACTGCGTTGGATTTAGATCGATGTTACTCAGGGGTCTGGGGTTCACATCCTGCGGTTAAACCGCATAGAGAAAACATTTCATACTCACCACTACATGAATGGAAGTCCTCGACAATGAAGAAAACAACTCAAAGGTGGCCTTCCGTCAATTCTGTCTTGCGCCGTCACCGTGACGACAGATGTTAGATCTCTTAAACCCGGTTATTCTAATTTTTTTTTAACT
>PQWD01000198.1:0-33323 GCA_019425675.1 Leucinodes orbonalis
GCTGTATTGTATCTGTGGTGCTCAAAGTAAGTGAGTTGTGATATAGTTACATTATTTTCACCAGGTATGTTGAGAAAGTGAGTATTTATGAGGTCAGGGTTATCAGAGAGTAATGGTGGTAGCTTGGCTCTGTTTTGTTTGTCAGGTAAAATGGTGTCTTTTAAGTTTTGCCACAATTTTTTAGAGTTTTTCAAGTTATTGTTGATATTGTTAGTGAAATAACATCTCTTTTCTGCTTCAATTGCCTCTCGCACAGAGTGCCTCATTTTTTTATAACAATCATGGATGGCCTCTCTGCCCTTCAATTTGCTTTGCTCATGGTATCTGTCTCTGATCTGCATCATATCCTTATTGTGTCTGTTATCCAAGGGTGTGGTGGATGCCTAAATTTAGTGGTTTTAACAGGAGCATGCAGATCAAAAAGCGAGGCCATCCATGTAGTGAATGAAGCGACCAGAGCATTGACATCATTAATCTGTAAGAAGTGATTCCAGTTGACATTATCAAGATCGGGTCAGCTGATCTGGTATGATATTTTTTAAAGGTCTGTAGGTTATAATTCTACTACAAGGCCTTTCCCGTTTTATTTTAAGTTCTGCAGTAATCATAGCATGCCCTCCCAGTTCCGGAGTATGGTTGACCATTACCTTGGAAATTGGCATATCAGTGCACACCAAATCAATCAAGCTGCTGGACTGTTGAGTGATGTGAGTTGGCTCAGATACTACTTGTTTTAAATTTATGGAATGCATAAATCGTGAGAAATGCTTAGATCTGATGCTATAAGGCTCGAGAAGATTTATATTTAAGTCACCAACAAATAAAACACCATCATGACCAGTGAAAAAAGTGATTGACTCCGCAATGGCATCCAGAAACTCATTTACATCCTGCCATGGTGGTCTGTATGCAGTCCCAATCACTAAGCTTAAATGATTCAAATTAACACTGAGCCACATCTGTTCCACCGTTGCATAGCTGGATGTTGACATGTTCGGGCATTGACACCTTTCCTGATGTAAAATCCCACTCCACCCCCCGACCCCTTCTAATACTGTCTGGTCTTGGTACATGTCGCAATCGGTATCCCGGTAGTTTAGGTGCTCTGTCATCTTCCCCTGGCCTAAGCCAGGTTTCGTTTATTGCCAGTACATCTGGTGCCATTTTCTGTGCAGCCACTATAAATTCCTCATGCTTTGTACCTAAGGAACCCGCATTGAAGAGTCCAACTTTAAAATTATTCTTTATTCCAACCATTTATGCGGCAAAGAAAGGTATTTATACCACCCATAAACCATTGTGTAACTCTTAAAATTTAAAATATAATACATTGTGCTCTTTTTGTAATTAAATATATAGTATACATGATACTCGTAGCTAGGACAATTACAATAGTGTGATTTGCATATGAGAAATGGATAAAGATAATACTGTGTTAATATATAATTGACATCATTATTTGTGGAAAATTTATTTCATTACTATAAGAGGATGGTTGTGAACAGATTTGAACGATAGAAATAGTTAGACAAGACATAAATAATTATAATATAACATAAGATATTGACTACAATAAATTGTGCGTGCATGAACAATGTTTTATTTCGTAGAGGCACACCATGCAATGACTCCACGTAATCTGTAGTCAGCTGACAATTCGTGATCCCAAACACGATCCAGGTCATCGGCTGTGCGCAGCTGCAGAGCAGGTCTTCCGTCCTCCTGGCGAACGAAGATGCGACCGCGCCTGGTCCAGGCGTATCGCCATCTATTCAAGCGGCACTCTCGTGCCTGATGGAAAAGCACTCGGTTGTGGCGTGTCAGGCGCTCGTTGATGTAAATGCGGGCGCCGTGCTCGCCGGTGAGCGTGCGGACGCGTGCGGCTCGCAGCAGGTCGTCGCGCAAGCCGCGGCGCGCCAGACGCACCACTACACGGCGCGCGCGCAGGCCTTCGGCCGGCGGGGGACCCACGCGCTCCGCAAACACCACGTCCCGCTCCTCCAGCGGCACCCCGAGGCGCGCAGCAAGCACTGTCACAGTGTGCACAGGGTTCTCCCCCTTCTCCTCCGGCAGCTGGCCAATCTCTAAATCAGACAAAAGTGCCTCCTGATCTCGATCGTTGAGCTCCAGCCTGATATCAGCTATGCAGCGTTCCAGCTCAGATTTCCTCACCGGTTCCGTTACCGATCGCTGCACCTCTAGTGCTGACACCCTCTGCTCAACGCTATCGAGACGGACTGTCACTGCCGCGAAAGACTCCCGAAGCTGAGCCATTTCTTTGCGGAATTCCCGCATCTCGGAAATGCAATCCGAAACTTCCCGTCGTAGCTCAGAAATACAGTTGACACCTATATCATCAGAAGTATCAGCATTTGGTACTACTGGTGGTGAGGCCAGCATTCTGCGCTTCTGGCGTTCCT
Source organism: Leucinodes orbonalis (assembly GCA_019425675.1). Lineage (NCBI taxonomy): Eukaryota > Metazoa > Arthropoda > Insecta > Lepidoptera > Crambidae > Leucinodes > Leucinodes orbonalis. Next base: position 2,421 of record PQWD01000198.1, read on the forward strand.
GTTGGCTCCCTTCCAATGTCCTCGCGAGGACGGATGTTGTTGTCTTTGATGAACATTGTATGTCAGAGATTGGTGATCGTCGAACATTAGGCATCCTGAAGCTTTATGGCCAAAAAATATTTATGTTGATAAAAAAAAAAAAGTTTATGACAGCCCAGGTTTGATCTCAGAACCAATAGTTCAATGCTTTTTCCTTTGCATGAAAAACGAAAAAATATTACTAACATGGGATTTGAACTACCAACTGTTTAAATTGTGCGGTGACACTCGTACACACTCGACCAAATGTTTAAATGTTTAAGGTGAATAAGTATATCCCATTCAAGGATTATCAACCTACTCTAAAGGATTATGGATAATCCAGTGGGTACTTGGTTCACGAACTTAATCTATCTACCACACACTGGTAAAAAAACATTTAGGATTTGGGTTCACACGATTTTTAAAACACTGTTTAGAAGTAGCAATAGAGAACTTTGGGTAGTATAGATGCACTAGGTTTGTAGCCACTTCCTAGCACTTATTTTAACATAAAAATTAGTTTGAACTAATCACTTTTTCTAATTTATTTTATTTTTTACTGTGCGGAGCTGCGAAAGCACGTACGTACACCGTAAACGACGTGACGTAAAAAAAAAAAAAAAAAAAAGTAGTGTAGCGTGCTTTAAAGAAGAGTTTTTGTAAGAAAATATGTATTTTCTTACTTACATATCTGATCTAAGTAAGAAGACTTTTCAACACAAAAAAATGTTTAAATATATCAGTTATAATCATGCAAAAATCATAGACATGTCATACAAGTCGTGAAATAATGTCACCAAAGTATTTCCAGCTAGCAATCCACAGGTAACTCGCCAAGCTGAATCTGTTCAAATAAAATGTTTAACGGCGTTGCTTCCTTTACAATTAAACCAGACAACAGACCCCTTCTGTTCAGGTTGTAAAACGTACATGACTCTTAATCGACAGTACAAGCCAATTACGCATTTACGCCAACAGTCTGAAAAGCTGTAATCCCGTGTAATTGCCACAGTAAACATGAGAGTCTAACTCAAGTAATTAACGCAATGAATAATGAATGATTGTCATTATTATTATGAGACCCGTTAGCATTAAAGTTCCTGGAACAGATGCTTTTAAGGTTTACGAAAGGAAATAACGACGGCGTAAATGCGTTGGATGTTGCATTGTTAAATTAATAGGCTACAAAATTTAGGCTTGTTAAAGTTTTACGTCAGTTTCGTTCTTATTATCGCCAATAGATGGCGCTGTCTTTACAGTACAACGCGCTTTAATTATTTACTTACGTTTTCCGTTATCTTTAATATTTTATTAAATGGAAGAACCAATTGGGGATTCATAAGACTCAAAAGTGCAACCTACGGTTTTGTATTATACTCAAAAAAGGCTTAAACCTTGCAAATGAGGATTTTTTTCTAACATTTCGTTCCGAGACCACCACACAATTTTGTTATTTAGGTATGTCAGTCATACATTTATATTAGATATATTTGTTTTCTAAGTAGACCATATTGAATATAGATTTGTTTCCCGAAATAGGCAAAGTCTATAATCGATTTTAAAAGCACTTAATAATTTACTTAAGTAGCACGCACGTAGACAATAGATTCATATATTATGTTTTGTAACTATCCACCCGTGCTACAAACGGCCGCTTATGGAAAATCTAACATTCGTTTGAATACTGATAATAACAATTAATACTTAAGTTGTACTTAAAGGTATGATTAGGATAACGCAACATAGTTGTTTCATTAATGGGCTTAAAACATAGTTTTAAACTAAGATAAATAAAAACATGTTTCCTTAGAGGTATAGTTGGATGAAGATGCGAGAAAGCATTTAAACAGTATAAATCGGCGAATGTTGGTGAATCCGTAACCTACGAAAGATAAAATCCCCATTCCTTATTCCCCATACCTTCCATTTAAAAGCACTCCTTAGTGTTAGATTTAAATAATTAAATGTAAATGATACAAACTGTGAACTAGCTCAAGTTATTATAGCTAAAACTAATGAAATCTAAAAACTAAAAGCCTGATTCAATTTCGATTATTGACATAATGTTTTGTTACAAACATAATGAAACTGCAGACGAAACAAAACACTTTTTATTTATCTGCTTACTAAAAATCACAATAATATTTTTGCAGTCCATTTATTTAACTGACTGTCGCATCAGTCAATGCTGATCACTGATACTCCATAAACATAACTTTTGCGTTAAAAAAGGTGACGAAGTGTCCCCCGAGAATATTTCCTGCCTAACGCGACAATTTGCTATTTCGAGTTTTCTGTTGCTATCGTATATTTTACAATAATGTAAAAATAATATATTAACAGGTTATACAGGGTGTTTTTCGAATAACTGGCTTCCATTGGACCTATTATGTACTTATAACAGGTTGTCTTGTATATTATTTTGTGATGTACTAACTCTGAAGCCTACGAGTGATTTGGTTTGAAAATATCTGCCATTTGTTTGTGACGCCTTTAATAGTTCATAGCATTTGTAATCGTTTGTTTTATGTAGCCCTTCAAAATTTGTTGCCACAGATGAGTATCGAATGCTACGGATTCTTACAAACATTAATTTTCTTCTTGCACAATAACAAATCAATTCTTTAAATCCTTAAGTACCTTATTACATTATTTTAAGATGCACCATAAGTTAGAATTCAAACACCTAATTTACGTTAAATCCAATCTGGAACGATAACTTTTATACTATAATTTTGATCATTAAATCATTATCATCATAAGCTGTACGTCCCCACCGAGGGGCACTATCCTACCCGTATAGGGTGTATAGGTTTTAGTCGTCCACGCGGGTCCACTGCGGATTGGTCGACTTTACGCACAACGTTTAAATTTTTTCGCAGTCGTCCGCCGGTTACCTCACGATGTTTTCCTTCGCCGTAAGAGCGTCGGATAAAAAAACAGACATGTATCTGCAAAATTAAGAATTTTTCACCATCAAAAAGTTGTGTGTGGTCTTCATCATCATCAGACTATATCAGCTCACTGCACGGCACAGGCTTTGAACTTTTTCGTAGGCGCAGCGTCGGATAAACGTACATATAATTTCTCAAAATCAAAAATACATTGGTATGTGTCGGGATTTGAACCTGCACCCATCATATCGGAAGGCAACAGTCCCCACCAATGAGCCACTGATGCTTCATCAGCATCGTCAGCTCATTAAACGTCCCCACCGAGGGGCACGAGCCTACCCGTATAGGGTGATTAGGCCTTAGTCGACCACGCGGGCCCAGTGCGGGTTGGACGACTTCACACACAACCTTCGAATCTCTTGGCAGGCGTGCATGAAGGTTTCCTCACGATGTTTTCCATCACCGTAAGAGCGTCGGATGTCGTACATATATTTACGAAAATTTGGAAACACAGTGGTACGTGTCGGGATTTGAACCTCAGCCCTCCCGGTAGGATGGCGGCAGTTCACACCATTGAGCCACCGACGCTCTGATGCTTAATAATTAAAAATTATGCCAATTATATGTAAAAGTTTGGCACGGTTCTAAAAACAGTGGAATAACTTTTGACCAAAAATAAAGATTTAATGCACATCCATCACTGTTGCAAATGGAAGTGCAATTCCATGTATGGACCCACTGCATCCAGTTAAAACTAGTTTGGAATTCCTTAACAATATCAAACTGTGCCGTTGGGTACATTTGGCGGTCCATGAAATGGAAACGCATTCAAACTTGGAAACCAACAATTTACTCTGACACCTCATCATCATCATCATCATCATATCAGCTCATTAAACGTCCCCACCGAGGGGCACGAGCCTACCCGAATAGGGTGACACCTCATAGATTGATATAACGGGACTCAGCAGATAATAAATTTCATTAACGCATAAGCAGATCAGAGACGTGTTTGCCTATATCTTCGAGACCCAAGACAACCTCAGCAGCCTGTACTGCATGTTTCTAAACATTGAGGTCTCCTCAAAATTAAATCCAAAATCTCCTCAATGACATCAACACTGCGCTACTGACTTATCATCTCTATACTAGACATTCATCATTCATCAGCTCATTAAACGTCCCCACCGAGGGACACGAGTCTATCCGTGTAGGGTGTGTAGGCCTTAGTCGTTAACGAGGGCCTACTGAGGATGTTTTCCTTTACCGTAGGAGCGGCGGATAACGTACATATAATTTCGAGAATTCCAAAACACATTGTTACGTGGCGGGATTTGAACCTGCGCCCTCCCGGTCGGTACTAACTTATTTCAATGAAATCCAAGAATTTAAAAAGATGTCTTTAATTTGTAGCGTGTTATGTTAACAATATATTTAAACTTTAAATATTAATATAAGTTTATAAAATTGACATGTATGTTTGCTTCTACAATTTTATATAAAGGTGTTTTTTTTCAATAATGACAATCTTCCCAGTCCTTCATATAACTATTACATTACGAGTATAATACTTACACGGATCTATAATTACAATTTTCATAGATTGACATGTTTTAAGATTTTTCTCGTTTGTTGAGTATTTTAAGTAATCAACGAGTTCACTTATTTATTTTATAACTTTAATTAAAATATTCCTTTATGAGAACTAAAATAATGTTATTTAAATAATAGTGGTAGTTTATTATAATATATCATCATCAAATGAATAGTAATAACTCGATTCGCTGTCTATAACGTATGTTCAATACGCCTTCAATTCATTGCCAAATCGATTTGATAATACAATTTGAAGTCCTTTCCCAATTCGCAACCGTCCTAAGCCAAAGAAGCCACAAGAAAACCCGCCAAAAATCTACTTACCTTACCATAAAAACCAATGTCTATTGACAAAATATCGGAGTAGGGAAGCAGAAATAAATATGCAAAGAATATGACATATGAATGTGAATTGTATCTCATCTCATTTTAGATTGGTCCCTAGGGACTTTTACTTAAACGTGGGATCATATAAGGTCCCGAAGGAGCGGGGAGGGTTAATAGCCTCTCCGTGACATACGAATCGGGACCGCAAATAATATAGGAGCAAAACCTCGAATTGTAACTAAAGAGACAATATGTAATCGAGAGTGAATAGGTTGTTTCTCTTGAGCAAACTATTCTGAGAAATTTCATTGCCCTACACAATGATATTCTGTATATATAAGGGTAGATACGCCATCCGTGCCTCAAAAACGAACAGTCAAAGAGAGTACAGTTTGTACTCTTTTGTTTACGTAAATGTACGCTCATTCGAAATATGTGTGTGTATATATATATATATATATATATATATATATATATATATAGGGACATCATTGGCCATCATTGGCCCTATGTATAACCTATTCTCAACATACATTGTTTATAAACTCTGATATATAATTCATCAGTTCTACTTACTATTAAATATTATATTCGTGAATTTTGTTTTGTTATTAAAAATATTTGTTCTATCTATTCAACCTATCGCAATCCACTGCTGGACATAGGTCTCCCCCAATTTCCCCTCCGCTTTTCTCATTCAGCCTCCACCAGCGACTTTCGCAGTCGTCGGTCCATCGGGACGAGAGGGCGTCCTACGCTACGCTTGCCGAGACGCGGTCTCCACTCCAGAACTCTTCTGCTCCAACGGCCAATTATTATTGTTAATTATATAATATAACAAGATTTATGTTGCATGGTAACAATTACAATATGTTATAAAAAATCATCATCAGCTCATTAAACGTCCCCACTGAGGGTCACGAGCCTACCCGTATAGGGTGATTAGGCCTTAGTCGACGGGGCCAGTGCGGATTGGACGACTTCACACACAACCTTTGAATCTCTTCGCACTTGTGCGCAGGTTTCCTCACGATGTTTTCTTTCACCGTAAGAGCGTCGGATAACGTACATATGATTTCGAAAATTCGAAATCACATTGGTACGTGGCGGGATTGAACCTCAGCCATCTTGGTAGGAGAGCAACAGTCCACACCGTTGGGCTCTATGTAGATTTAAATATTGATAAAATGATGTCATGCTTATCCCAGGATCAAGGTCAGGCAAAAGCACTTAGAACCATCGTTTGATATATTGCTACAAGTTCTGGAAGCTGACTAATATATTTTGATGGTAAGTTTATGTTACGTTCTCGAGCAAAAAAGCTTACAGCATACGGCCTTGTCGCAATGAATTTGAGTTGTAAGTATATTGACGTTAGATGGTATTTTGATAAAATAGACGTCGGTCTTTTCAGCGGCTTATGGATGGTTTTACAAGGAGATGAGAGAACTTTTAAGAAATTTATTTTTTCATACTTCGAGGCTACATACATTCGTTAGTAGTTTATACGAACAAGTTTCATTCCTACGTAATATATTATATCATTATTTGATTTAGTTTCGATTGCTTAAGTCATAATGTGTCCGCTCGAGGACATTTTTATGGTATAAGTAAACGAGACGGCCAGTTCACTCCCTGGTGGTAAGTGATACGCCTGACCATGACTAATGCAGTGTTCTTGCCTGCCAATATTTTCCGCCAACACTGCCCTGTGCCCGTCACCCGAGACGACAGGTGCCAGGTCTCTTATAGCTGGTAATTTTTCTAGGTTCAGTGCCCTCATCCCGAACCACAGAAGTGCAAAGCACTCCCATTTCACGGGGCCATATCTGGAACTACGGTGGTACCTACCTAGACGACTCAGTTTCGAGTCTACCAACAAGTAAAAACTACTTACTTTTAATTTATCGTTTGTGAGACAGTACCTATGAAACATTGTATTGAGTAAATAATAAATATCTTTATTTTCTCTAATATCTATTATATATAAATTTCTTTTGAAATTTTCTACATTTCCAGAAAAGTTGTCGTAGACACTTTTTAAGCAGAAAATTACTCTTGCATCGCTAAAAGTTGAAAAAATTTTGCTATTACAAAAATAACATTAGTATTTGTATTTTTTTTATAATAAGTATGCGTATCTCTGTTTGCGTGTGTGTGTGTATAAAATAGACTTGTTTGTATATTTTTTTCGTAAAAAAAAAAAGAATCCATACCAAGTTTTTCATCACATATATAATTTATTCATAAGAAACAGAAAATCAATATAAACCCTCAATGTCAAACCAGATAGGAACCAGACAGCCGCGTAATCTCATAAAAAAAAATCATCCGCCATCCGTCTCTGTCTGCGGTATTGCCGTCTCTGTCTGCTGTCACGTCTGGTCTATTTCAAGCCGGGGCCATCAGGTGGAAAATCAAAGGGTCGCGGGACTATTGGGCCGTGAAACTTAGCCGGGCGAGCTTGAACATTGTACCTGGCAAACACACGTTACTCCGTTGACATGTCGCATTTACAGTTTAAAAGAGGCTTAAGTTAGTTTTTTTAATTTTCAGTTGTTGTTTACGATGACAGTTATTTTTTATTAGTATGTAGTCGTTGGTTATTTTATATTTAAAATAAAACTATCAAAAACTTCTCAGTTGTCGCATGCTATGTTACTTTTTTTAGGAATTGACTTGATATTTAGATTTTTTTCAAATGTTATAATTGCAATGTGACAACAATGTAAATCAACACACCATTACTCTACATTATTCCTTTGTCCGCCAATGATGCTTTATGGCGTTAGACACAATAGATTCGTCGTCTTCGATATCATCATCATCATCATCAGCTCATTAAACGTCCCCACCGAGGGGCACGAGCCTACCCGTATAGGATGATTAGGCCTAAGTCGTCCACGCGGGCCCAGTGCGGATTGGACGACTTCACACACAACCTTCAAATCTCTTCGCAGGCGTGCATGAAGAATTCCTCACGATGTTTTCCTCCACCGTAAGAGCGTCGGATAACGTACATATATTTTTCGAAAATTCGAAAATACATTGGTACGTGTCGGGATTTGAACCTCAGCCCTCCCGGTAGGAAGGCGACAGTCCACACCACTGAGCCACCGATGCTCTATACTTATCGACGTCTTCGATATATTTAATCCTAACTAGTTCAATGAAATACAATAATGTCGAAAATTTATTTTTCGATACCTACGATAATTTGTTACCTTCCTAAAAATAATGTTTCTTAGTTATGGCATTTCTTCATTAGACAACCTTTAGTTTGAAAGGTGTGTAACTTTGTAAACGTTTGATAGTTATTACTTTAATATGATAAGCATTACACGGTTCCCTTAATATTTATAAAAAATATATAAATAAATATCCACTGACATATACACAGCGCCATCTAACCCCAAGTTAAGCGTGAAACCTGTATTATGGGTACTAAACAACGGATAATCATACTTATATACATATTTTTTTGTAAATACATACCTATTATACAACGAAAACACCCAGACCATTACAGACATGTTCATGCACACAAATGTTTTTACTGCCCGGGGATCGAACCCGGAACCCTTGGTGTTGCAGTCGACCTCTCAACCGTAACAGCAAATGAAATTCACTATTATAAATATTTCACTAACGGTTTGGTCAACGGATTTTCTTGTCAACCACAATGTTGATAAACTTCGTTTATTACGAACATGGCTAAGTTGCCGTTAAATAATTTACCAGCCATTTAATGGGGCATTAAAACGTAATTTTCCGGGGCAACAATTTGGCTTTATACACCTACTTATCTAATTATTTGAAGTTAAGATGTTTAGCGTTATTATATTTCGTTAGCCGTTTGATTATGTTGTTTTATGGTTTGTGTTGTGTACTGAAGGTATTTTGTTTGTGTTGGTCACATCATTTGTTTTTTTATTATATTATAGATACAGCTGAATCTTAACGATAAATTTTTAAAAACCTTTACTTAGACTTTAGAAAAAAAGATCAAATATAAATAAATATCCACTGATTATTGTAGTTAGGGTACTAAACAACTGATGAACACTTAATTCATATTTATTGTCATTTTTTTGTAAATAATATATTACATATAGAAACACCCGGACTATTACAAACAGACATGTTCATGCGCACAAATGTTTGTACTGCCCGGGGATCGAGCACAGAACCATTGGTGTAGTAGCCGACGTCCCGACCATTACACCAAATGGGTCGTCGAATTCAATTCCGCACTTTGGAGGGCATATTAAGCCGTTCCTGCTACAGTCTTAGGATGGTAGTCGTTAAGACCTACCAATCTGCATTGCGCCTGCGTGATTGGTTATTGCTAAATCTCACCATAACTATGCTGTGCAGGAAAGCATATGACCTACAACATCATCATCAGCTCATTAAACGTCCCCACCGAGGGGCACGAGTACCCGTATAGGGTGTTTAGGCCTTAAACGTCCACGCGGGCCCAATGTGGGTTAGACGACTTCACGCAAAACCTTTAAATCTCTTCGCAAGCGTGCGCAGGTTTTCTCACGATGTTTTCCTTCACCGTAGGAGCGTCAGATAACGTACGTCGAAAATTCGAAATCACATTGGTACGTAGCGGGATTTGAACCTGCGCCCTCCCGATCGGAAGGCGACAGTCCACACCATTGAGCCACCGACAAAATTGAAATTGAAAATTGTAATATACTGTGAAATTTCAACAAAGACCTAATGAAATGTAAATGAAAAATGTTAACGAATAGCATATGGTTCAAAATGAGCTACACAAATGTTTGTATGTAACAAACCTAAAGAATCTCGAAACAACAAACAAACAAGGTAATAAGAAAACACTCAATTAATATAACGCAACTCCTTGTAAAAGTTCCAGCGAATGAACAACATTATATCCATTCGGGGTATTTTGAATTGAGAAGGTTATTAATAAAAAGCCTCTCACTGAGGACTTTGCGACGAAGAGACAGTTATGTTATTGGGTACCGAGACTAGATATATTTACGTCACAAGTTGGCAACGGCACTGTGATTTCTATGTAGGTTTACGTATGCGTTAAAGCTGACATAGATATCAAGTTGACACTTGATATCTATGTCTTCTGACTTCAGTAACTCTTTCAATATCAATAAAAAAATAATTAAAATTTTATTACCATAAATTTGAATGAAATGAACACCAAAGTATAGAATGAAATGTTGTAATTTGAAATTTGAAACATACTTTACTAGCTACTTTGCTAAATTATTAAAATTAAAATAATCAATCTGCAGAGTATTCGAAAATGCCACATAATACAACAGACATAAAGTAAAATTTTGAATAGTACTATAATTATACGTAGATTGATTGTATATAAACAACCCTTCGTCCTTCGAATTCAGATCTCAATTAACAAATAATGCTACACAATAAATGGAATTAAAACTTGTTACCCGTAAAAATAAACAAAGGTCTAAAGCGTTTTATGTTACAGTACTCGTACAATTTATAATTAACCAAATACCTGAATTCGGATGAAGGTAAATTTGTAAGGGTGCAAACGCCGTAGGGTAATCGAGAAAGGGTATGCTAGCAAAGTAACAAAAATACCTAAAATAATGGAGTTTGCATAATTACAACTGGATGAAAGTGAAGTGATACTTGCATGTGGCATAGCATATTATAAGTTATGTTTATTGTTAAATAATCGAGGTTAAATTTAGTACGAGTATCTTCATAAACATTTCATGAACCCGAGATTTTCTCATGACTTATAGCCATTTGGTTTGGTAGGTTTTTATGTTGTAGTGGTTTCTGAAACACGGTTATTTTTACTATCTTGGGAGCCAGGGCTATGTTGAAATATACTATTGCATTAAATTAAATAAATAAGCAATAGGTTACTATGAATGATTGGAATTGATATGTTATCATAAATAATCAAGAATCCACCTCCAACTCTTCTTTATTCAGCACTCACTTATATTCCTTTCGAAACTTCAGCTTATTCCGCCAATTGTGAACAGAACCAGGCAAATTCATTTTCAAAGTTCGCAGCTGGAAAAGTTTAGAACCTACTAATGATGTAAGTTAACACTTCGGGGAATTGACTGGATTCTTAGTCGTAGACTTTGTTTTTAGACAGAATTTTACCTGGAATCCTTTCCCTTAATATTTTTAAGGGTTCTAAAAATTAATAACCATTACAATCGATTAAGTGCACAGGTTGAGTCAGCATCTATACCGAGTGTTCTTGATTCTATCCACGTACAGTACAAAAGTACTTAAAGATCATCATCATCAGCTCATTAAACGTCACACTGATGAGGCACGAGCCTACCCGTATAGTATAGCTTAGTCGCTCACGCGGCGCCAGTGCGGGTTGGACACTTCACGCAAACCTTTGAATCTCCAGGCCAGTTCTCACGAGTTTCTTACCGTAAAGTCGTCGGAAAACAAAATTTAACCTCGGCCCTCCCGTAAGGGCGACAGTCCGCATTGACACCAACGGCTCATAAACATAAAGATAAAATTCGAAATAATTTAAGACGTTTACATCAATTAGGTATTATTTTTAGTTACATGAACAAGACGTTGGCGCGTACCTGTTGGTAAGTTATACGCCAGACCATAACAGAGCAGCATTGAAGGAGACCAACAACTGATAAGGTCTCTATACCAGGTATTTCACTATCTACAGTGCCGTCATCCGAACACAGAATGTATAGCACTTTTATTTCACGCGACGATATCTGGCACTGCGGTGGTACCTACCTAGATGACTGTCTGTTCGATTTTGTCTGGAGTTAAAAGATTAATCAGCAATATTAGTAAAGCTATAGTGCAGGCTGGAATCATGAAATCATTTTGCCGTGGAATCTATTGCCAACCTAAAAACAAAATTGGAAGTCGGTTACTCAAATAATCCTCGAGTTAAATGTAAAACAGCATCCTTACGTTACCGAACAGTAGCCAAAGGGATCGGGTAAACACACGAGATAACATTTTTGTTTGCGCCCGGCACCGCGGTGCAATCTTTACCGCAAATAGGCTACGCTTTATACTGTATCGTTCGTATTTACATATTTTTATAGGGCGGAACAAGTTCGGGCAAGTTGGCGGATAACATCGACAAGTTGCTTTCCTATATTACGTAGTTTATTCACGCTCCGATGGCATAATCAGGGTTGGGCTACCTTCAAATTCGGTTTGGGAACGCTCACGGTTACGCGTTAAGATAATAAGGGAGGGATAATATTGTAAACAAGTTATCTAGAGGGAAGTTTTTGTAATTCTCTCTGTGCGTGAATGTTCTTTGTTTTATACTCTTAAGAGAAATTAAAAATCGGTAAAGAACTAAATTGGTTTCATTTGCAATTTCTATTCGTGGCATGACAATTTGGTGCGTGGTATTTCTGAAGTCTTCAAGGTAGTCCTAAAAACAAATAAAAAGAAGTTACGGAACACTTTTTTACAAGTGAATAAAAAAAAGTTAAATAAATAAATAAAGCTCACGCCTTGGTCCCAGGGGGGTAGGCAGAGATGATGGAACGCCACTTTGCGCGGTCCCGACATATCCCTAGCTTCATCACAGCCATCATCATCTTTATCATCAGGCTCTTTTATTCTTTTACTTGGGACCCCAGCCTTCTTAAGACTTGACCAATTTGGTCAAGAGTAAGTCTTTCTGGTCGTCCCCAGCTCGTGTTCCTTCACATTCGCACAATGCATCTTGCTTTTGCTATTCTCCTTTCACTCATGCGCTCCAAGTGTCCATACCCCTAACATACCTCTTTCTACTTTTGACACTACATCTACTTTCAGACCACACTTTTCTCTTATAACAGCATTTCTAATCCTGTCACACAATTTCACACCACATATTTGCCTTAACGACCGCATCTCGAAAGGAAAAAAAGTGAATAAAAGGCCGTCCTTATGTTTTATGCTCCGAAGTCTTCTCCCGTTATCTGAAATATATCTATATTTCAAAGTAACGGATCTCCGTTACTTTAAGTATACTCAATACTTCATAAAACAAAATACAATTGCTAGTGATACACCTGCAAATATTATTATAACATAATCATAGTTCTGTGAAATCCCTCGTATATATAAGTCAGTCTACCTTCGTCACACATATGACAGAAACATGTCACATTTACGAAATAGAAAACCAGATTCTTCACATATTTGTTCCCATTTCCTTGGACAGAATGCAATGCGTATCAATATTTGTTTACTATGAGACGGTGGCTAGATATCAAGAATGCTTAGGAATTAATGGAACATACTTGTTTGTGTTGATACCACATTGTACGGTAGGGTTGTTTGTAAACAAACATCTTATTTTTTGTATCATCATCATACTACTCCCATGCACGAGCCTACCGTAAAGGGTGATTAGCTTAGTCCTAGTAGTGCAATTGGACGACTTCACGCACAACCTTTGAATCTCTTCGCAGGTTTCTTCACGATGTTTTCCTTAACCGTAAGAGCGTTGGTTAACGTACATAGTTTTTTCGAAAACATATTGGTACGTGGCGGGATTTGAATCTCAGCCCACCCGGTAGGAGGGCGATAGTCCACACCATTGAGCCACCGACGCTTATTTTATATATGTATATATATTTATATTGGAAAACATATACGAGTATAAATATAATTATTTTGTTCTGAAATGTATGTGTATTGTAATGTACTGTTTTATTGTATGATTGTGTTTGAAGTTCTTGGATAGGGGATGTAAGTTTATTGAATATGTATTTTTATTGTATTTATATGTGTTCAAGATACCGTAGCATACTAAGCTTATACATGGATGCGCACTTAACCTGCCTGTTTCAGTTATTTATTTTCCCTTTTTTAGGACTGCTGGAAGAGATTCCATTTGGAATAAGCAGTAGCATTGTACTTATATTTCAAATACTATTGTGATTTTCTATGTTTCCTGTTTAACATATTGCAGTCCACAGCTGGACATAGGTCTCCCCCATTTTGCGCCAGATATCCCGGTCCTCCGCTATTCTTCACCAGCCTCCACCAGCAACCTTTCGCAAGTCGTCGGTCCATCGGATCGGAGGGTGTCGTACGCTACGCTTGCCCAGACGCGGTCTTCACTCCAGAACTCGTCCGCTCCAACGACCATCGATTCTACGACATACGTGACCAGCCCACTGCCACTTTAACTTGCTTATCCGGCGGGCTATGTTGGTAACTTTAGTTCTCTTACGGATTAAATCATTTCTGATCTTATCCCTAAGAGATCCCTACTTTTATGTATATGTGTGCTAAATTATAAACATATAAAATAATCACAGACATTCAAACAGCGATATTTAATCCCAATTTAAAGAAGGAGCTTATAAATATGTTAAAGTTGTGTCAATCATCGTCATCAGCTCATGTAAGTCTCCAGAGAGATTGCCGTTCATTTCAGATCATTATTCATTTCAGAAATGTTATTATGTACGTTTATTTAGCGCTCTTATGGTGAAGGAAAATATCGATAGGTAACCTACGCATAAATAAAAACGTCGGTGGCTCAATGTTGTGGATTGTCGCCTTCCTACCAGGAGGGCTGAGGTTCAAATCCCGACACCTACCAATGTGTTCTCGAATTTTTGAAAATATATGTACGTTAACCGACGCTCTTACAGTGAAGGAAAACATCGTGAGGAAACCTTCATGCACGCCTGCGAGAGATTCGAAAGTTGTGTGTGAAGTCGTCCAATCCCGTACTGGCCCGCGTGGACGACTAAGGCCTAATCACCCTATACCGGTAGCTCGTGCCCCTCGGTGGGGACGTTTAATGAGCTAATGATGATGAACCTGCGCATGCCTACGAATATTTCATCAATGTGAAAATATTACAAAACGTGATCAACCCAATATTTTTTGTCTTTTCTGCCTAGAGACCCATTTGAAGGTTTTATAGTTTTACCTCTCCCATTAAACTTATTTATCGTCATAGTCTTTTATTGCAGTGCTAGATAAGGCTTTTCTTAACCTTGTGCGACTTGCTGAGTTTGCAATACAGGCAGTCATGGCAGTCATGGATTTTGACCTTGCGACAACTAAATTCTCCTATGCGGGAAATCGAAACAAATGATGTACGCTTGAAGAATAATATCAAAACATTGTTCGACGTCACTTGAAACGACGTAAGTCGAGGAGCAGTCCTGTACTGTACTAAACATTATTGAGCTATAGGGTTTAAAAAAAAATGTGTATTCGTAAAAAATATAAATACAGTTCCATCCCTACTTCAGTAACAGTTCCATTAGGGCCCACCATATTATTAGTTCATTTACATCGGTAGCGACCCAGACGTTTGTGTTAACTGAACCCTTTTCCGTATGAAAAACAAACGGTTCAAACCAGAACAATGGGAGAAAGAATTCCAATTGAGTAGGTACGCGGACGTTCAATGAAAGCTTTCTAGTTAGGTTAAAAAATATTAAAGTCTTTCAATTAATAACCCATTTTTAATATATTCTGTATTTAATGAAATGCAAGATGTTCGATACCACAGACATCCGAATACACAATAAGACTGGACAAGCCGCCAAGTTTATAGGCAGTTCCCAGTTTGTCGCCAATTCTCTTTTCGTTCTTACCTGTGAAAAGTATATATTTCTTGGTAACTTTACTGATTCATTCTGAGTGCAATGATGGATACAATTGCACAGGATTGCATTTTTGGAAAAAAACGTGTAATTTCTTAAATTCGTGCCGTTCGTTGACTCGTCCTCACGAAGCGTAAAACTGGCAGCCAGTGTATGCTCGCTGAGCTTACATTTGACGCACTTTAAACGCGGCTTGCCCCAACTCCTGTATTGGGAAATCTGTGTTCGATACTAATATTCTACGAAATACAAGAATATTATCAGTAAGAATGAAATCGTTTTAGAATCTCGGTTAGTCTGATTGCTCATAATTTGACTACCAATAAAAGAAGTCACCAGAAACCTGATTTTGATTTTGACACTCTGTAGACAACAAGGTTGGCTTAGGTCCGGAACGTTAGATTGCTAGTGATTAGATATTAAGATTAGCCCTGCTTATAGGAAACTTATAAAACTTAAGTACGCCAAACACCAATAATGTATAATTATGTTCTCATTACAACTCTTTTTAATTTTGCAGTGCAATAAACGCACACCAAATTCCGATCCCGGCTTCGCTGTGATTATTGCAATCATCATCATCAGCTTATTAAACGTCCCCACCGAGGGGCACGAGCCTACCCGTATAGGGTGATAGCCTTAGTCGTATTACGCGTGCCCAGTGCGGGTCTGGACAACTTTCACGCACAACCTCGAGAATATTTCGCAGCGTGCCGCAGGTTTCCTCAACAATTATTTCCTTCCACCGTAAGAGCGTCGGATACGTACATTATTTCGGAAAATTCGAAAATACAGTGGTACGTGGCGGATTGAAACCGCACCCTCCCGGTTGGAAGCACAGTTTCACACCACTGAGCCACCGACCCTCTTATTATAAATTATTGCAAACGCGGAAGCAATTTAAATGTCACCTTATACATAGATGCTGATTTTTAAATTAAGCGCTTGTTTTTACATACAACCTAGTTCCTTCGGGCATACAACCAACCAAAACAGAAAGGTATTCTGAATAGACTCAAGGATTGCTCAGCGTGCTATGGAGAGTGCTTGTTAGGTTGTCTCCCTACGCGATTAAATCCGAAAGATGATATCCGTAGGAGAACAGGGTGACGAACATAGCCCAGAATTAGCAAGTTGCAAGTGGCAGTGGGCAGGCACGTTTAGTGCGTAAAACCGGAGGCCGATGGGGCGGAAAGGTGTCTCGATGGCTCCCGTAACGGAAAGCAAGCGTAGGCCGACCCCCAACAGATGGACGGATGATCTGGTTAGGTGCGGTAGCAGATGGATGTCAACTGCGAGGGATCGGTCCGCGTGGAAATCATTAGGGAGGCCTTCGGTGAGCGTGACTATTGGCTGTAATGATGATGATGATGATGATGATGGGTGGGTAAACATTTTATTAGGTACGGCATAAAAGTGAGTGTGTGATTTGATCATTATAATCATGGACTTATATACAATACAGATTGTCATTATCACAGAAAATGTGTCCCCAAAATGGCAGAAGCTATCCTGACAAACAAACTGATATTCTTGGTACCTGTAACAAATGATGTTTGAAACTAGAAATATGTAATCGAATTGTTCAAAGATGTTAAAACGATAAATTGAACGATCGTTGAATTGGTCACTTCCTAATATAGTTGAGTATTTTGGTTTCTTTCAAGTTGGTTGTTAAATTAATTACGAATCAGACTACGCCTGTTGTCAAATGTTTTAAAAATAGGCATGATGACTGGGTCCTGGAATCGTAAGAACTATTTTATAATATTACAAATCTGGATTAAACATAACGATTTGCTTACTCTCAGCTCGAAAATTCATGTCTATGAATTATATTAGTCTTCAAAGTTAGGTGGGCAAGTCCATTTTTAAAGTACATTAATTGTCAAAACATTTAAAACCAAAGGATAATTTAAAGTAACTTTTGCTATGAAACCATTTAAATAACGCAATATTTAATATAGTATTACTTACAAAATTCATAAACTAAGCATACTAACTACTGAGGCGTGACGTCATAAAGAGGTAGCCATTTGTATGAAGCGTTTTTGGGAAAGTTCAATTAATGTGTTTTTGGAATTGAAATCTCTGTGAGTTTTAATGTTTACGGAGTATTTTTTTTACCAATGTTTCAATTATTATGCGGTCCATCGATATCAAAGCAGAAAAAAAATGTCATCTTCCCTATTGCCACAGCGTGCATTTATATTTGTCGATAACTCGGTCGATAACTTACCTAAATTCGGGACTTACTGCACTGCGGATGAAATTAGTAAGTCTCTAAATTGTTCGATATAAAATATTCACGGACTACCCGTCTTTGTCATTGGACGTCATGCGAAGAGTCCGCATATGTCATAAGTAAACGGGACGGTCAGTGTGCTCACCTGGTAGTAAGTGATACGCCTGACCATGACAGGTGCAGTGTTGAAGAATCAGAAATTTTCAAAATTATTACAATTATGAAATAAATAAATATCCACTGACATTCACACAGCGCCATCTAGCCCCAAGTTTAGCGTGAATTCTATATTATGGGTACTAAACAGCGGATATACATACTTAGATACATTTTTTATGTTTATATATTATTCATTTAAATACATACATAATATATATAGAAAACACCAAGACCAATACAAGCAGACATGTTCATGCACACTGACGTTTGTAATGCCCGGCGATCGAACCGCAATACCAAATGGGTCAACGATTAATGTTATTCTTGTCAAAAAGTTAGGACTTACTACTTTTACATGTTTTCCGAACTTGAACTTAATGTTCTTTAACTCTATTCAAAGAAAATTCAACACAAGTTTCTTTCTGTCTAACCAATTATTTGTAACCAGCCGAACAGCTCTCGGTTCGCCTTGAATTTTAGCAATTAATAAAATTAGTTGTCGGTTTGTTAGCATTGGCACTGGAAATGTGCAAACTTTATTGATTAAAATCAAATAACTTGAGAATGTTATGAAATTTAACTGTAGGCGGAGTTGTGAAGACACATTTCATTTGTTTGCCAACGATTCGACGGTCAAATTAGGACAACTCGTCTGGCGCGAACCTTTTTAATTGTTTCGTTTACAGTATAATACATTACTTCTTATTATTTTCGAATTCTCGAAAAATATATGTACGTTATCCGACGCTCTTACGGTGAAGGAAAACATCGTGAAGAAACCTTCATGCACGTCTGCGAAGAGATTCGAAGGTTGTGTGTGAAGTCGTCCAATCCGCACTGGGCCCGCGTGGACGACTAAGGCCTAATCACCCTATACGGGTAGGCTCGTGCCCCTCGGTGGGGACGTTTAATGAGCTGATGATGAATGATGATACATACATTACATTTCAAATAGAGCGTCGGTGGCTCAATGGTGTGGACCGTCGCTCTCCTACCGGGAGGGCTGAGGTTCAAATCCTGCCACGTACCAATGTGTTTTCGAATTTTCGATAAATATATGTACGTTATCTGACGCTCTTACAGTGAAGGAAAATATCGTGAGGAAACCTGCGCACGCTGCGAAGTGATTCAAAGGTTTCACTGGTCCCGCGTGGATGACTATGGCCTATACACGGGTAGGCTCGTGCCCTCGGTGGGGACCTTTAACGAGCATTTCATTTTTGATGATGATGATGATTTTACGTAATAAGTATTCGAACTAAACTTGAAGTAAATTTGTACTTAAGTTAATCTAAAACAATTGGGCATAACTAGTCATTAATCAATACACAATACCCACGTGTCACTTTTGGAAATGTTTTATCAATTTTCAATTATTTACATATGTTCTTTTTCATTTGGCCCTATTATTTTTCAGACATTCTCGTAATATGGGTCAAGTTTTCAGTATGTGTTTTGTAAATACCTACAGTTATAAAAAGGTTTCACTTCAGCCAGTACGAATCGACCGCGCATTTGGTATTGAACGATCAATGAGCTAATATATTTAGTTGCATACTACCTACTGGTGTAAATAATAAATGAAACAAAAATACATATTTTCGATGAAATAAAATTAAGGCTGATCAAACATGAAGGCTTGTAAAAAGACTTAAGTACTTTGTTTTGAAACTCTATCTTAATAATTTGTCATTTCATCAATCTTCGGCCAGAATGTATCGTCAATATAAAAATATATCCTACAAATCTTTATCTTATTATTAGTGTAAAATCTAAAAGGATTTGTAGTTAAGAATAATTAGAAACCATCAATATGAGAAAAAAAGATATTTAGTGAACAAAACGACGTGACGGTTCGCTCACCTGGTGGTAATTGATACGCCTGGACTGCCCGGCGGCCCTTACCCGAGACGACAGATGTTAGGTATTTTATACCCGGTAATTTTACTAGCTACGGTGCCCTCATCCCGAACCATCAAAGAAGGAGACTTCAGTCTTCAGACTGACTACGGGACAGCCCAGCTCCGAGACATTTACCTTAACTGCTATACAAAACAAATTAATTGGTAATTAATAAAAAAACACAAGTAGCTAAAAAAAATAATTGAGAATAACTCAGCACACATATTTTTACCAAAGGTTATTGAAAGTACTGATTTATGATATTATTATCCCAACAATACTTCCAGTTTTATTTCTGCTAAAATTGTTCACATAGTCAAATTAATGAATGTTCTAAGTATAATTAATAAAAATACACAACCAAAAAGCAACCATCAAAATAAATGCCTTACCAATTCTACCAACCTAAGAACAAGTTCTACCAACATTAAAAAATCTGACAGCTGTTGAAAATTGTAAACGTACTTAATCAATCAATCATTTATTGCTATTCCACAATGGTTATAAGTTGACAATTTTATTTATTTAGGTACATTATGGACTCTGTCGATCACAGCAACTTAGGAGAGAGGAGTGCATTTTACACTTTTACGATAAAATTTGTTGATTTAAGTGTCAATTTAATCTGGAATCCATCGTGTAATTATAATTAAAATCCGGCACCACAACGCACGTATCCAGGTCGGCCATTGTAGCTTTAAGTATCATCCTCACCCCTTTTAATCAACCCCGATAATACCAAAGCGTTCTTACAGATCAATTTGATCTCACTTAACTGCACGTTAAAGTTAAGCCTTTTATCGGGTATTAACAGCAAAATGAGTAACCTATATTCATTGTAGCGCATTTAT
This sequence comes from Leucinodes orbonalis, assembly GCA_019425675.1. Classification (NCBI taxonomy): domain Eukaryota; kingdom Metazoa; phylum Arthropoda; class Insecta; order Lepidoptera; family Crambidae; genus Leucinodes; species Leucinodes orbonalis. Next base: position 23,041 of record PQWD01000198.1, read on the forward strand.
TGTTTTAATTATAAGTTTGTGGGTGGTATTTTCTCCTTTGATGACTTAATGAGACGCTTCATAGTACATTGTAATTGTTTATGAGGTAAGCAGGCTAAATCAAATCAAAATTATTTATTCAGTAAAAGATCATACGGTTTTTTATACTGTACAGGACGGTAAATAAATATCCACTGACATTCTCACAGCGCCATCTAGTTCTAAGTTAAGCGTGAAGCCTGTGTTATGGGTACTAAACAACGGATAAATATACTTATATACATTTTTTTTGTAAATACATATTTATTATACATAGAAAACACCCAGACCATTACAAACAGTGTTCATGCACACAAATGTTTGTACTGCCCGGGGATCAAACCCGGAACCCTTGTTGTTGCAGCCGACCTCTCAACCGCAACACCAAATGGGTCGTCAAGTAAAGGTAAAGACACTCACTTGATGGTAAGTGATACACCTGACCATGACAGAGCGGCATTGAAGAAGACATACTGATAGACAGATATTATTATCCTTGAATACCGCACTGCGCCCGACAACCATTTACTAGCTAAAGTGTCGTCATACCGAAACAAAAATGCATAACACTCCTGTTTCAAGGGACGATATCTCGCACTGTGTGGTACCTAACTAGACGACTCAGTATTGAGTGTACCACCGAGTAAATTGTGGCTTCCTTTTAAGCTAAAAGTTTGCTTCTATTAGAAAACTCCTCTCTCCTTAAAACAGTATAACAATTACGTTTTGACCATTATTTTTAAATGGCATTTAAACCACCTGATGGTATGAAGACCCGCCCGCCGCCTATGAACACTTCAAACTTGTAACTGACTTATTAAAGAGAAGATGTAGAGAGAAATTAAGGAAAAGAAAATTGAGAAGCCTATCACTTAAGTTACCCACAACAAGCTAAATGGCTCGCGAGATCATGATATCATTTTATGTTGTTAATTCATTTCGTCATATTTAATACTAGCTTTTGCCCGCGGCTTCGCTCGCATTAAATTCGGGATAACACGGTACTTTCATTTATCACTATACATAGGATTTCCCCTCCTCCAACTTTAAGGTTTCGGGGTCAATTTCAGAATTTTTTTTAGCAAACTATGTTATAGTGAGCTAATCTAAAGATAGACATATGCTGTCGCGGACTTTTTTGTAGACCTTTAAAGGAACAATACTCTCATACATGACTTTGTGAAACTTTAACCGTTTACTCAGCGTACGCAGCGGAATCTCCAAGTATGAAAAAATACCCCCGAATTTGAAACATTCTTCATTGTTGCTCCGCTTCTATTACTCGTAGCGTTATGATATATAGCCTATAGCCTTCTTCAATGAATAAGCTATCGAACACTGAAAGAATTTTTCAAATCGGACCAGTAGTTCCTGAGATTAGCGCGTTCAAACAAACAAACAAACTCTTCAGCTTTATATATTAGTATAGATAGCAAGCCTATAATCCATTTCATCAAACAACGTTACATGAAACATAGAAAAACTTTTAAATAAATCATGCATCACCTGAATCAGTCAAAATTCAACCCTGTTCCAATTCCAGAAAGATTCAAGTACCTGAAACAAAAAGAATCCCATTATTACGACACAGTAAAAGCACATTTATATTTAATATCATGAGGTAAGAAAATTACATTATCATACATTTAGATTATGACATACGAATTAAAATGTGAAAAAATACCCGATCGATCTTCTGTACCACCAAAGTTCTCCTACATGTAATGCAATGAACATGGGTTAGACAACCCATCTGGTGTAATGGTTGAGACGTCGGCCGGGTTCGATCCCCGGGCAGAACAAACATTTGTGCATCAACATGTTTGTCTGTTTGTAATGTCTATCTCATTCCCTACCGAGGGGCACAAACCTACCCATATAGGTTGTATAGGCCTTTGTCGTCCACGAGGACCCAATGTGGTTTGGCCGACTGCACGCACAACCTTTGAATTTCATCGTAGGCGGGCGCAGGTTTCGTTACTATGTTTTCCTTCACCGTAAGAGCGTCGGATAATTTCGAAAATTCGAAATACATGTACGTGGCGGTGTTTGAAACACACACACACACACACACACACACACACACACACACGCACACGCGCGCACGCACAAACATACACACGCACGCACACATACACACACACATACACCCTGTACTCACACCGATAAGCAGGTTGGACACAATGTCAGTTATAAATAATATTAGTTAATTCTATTTTGCTAGAATAACTACTTTGTACAACGTTTGATAATTATATTGTATCAATGGAAGGTAGCCGGTACTTATAGTACAGGTAAATCCTATTTTATGTACCGGCAAAAATAATTGTTAATTTATCGACAAACTTTGTAAATACCCATTGTTATGCTCTTCTTTCTGGTTCAAATAAACGAATTATTATTATTATTATCAGTTGTTTAGTATTCTTACTACAAGCTATTTTCTTAATATAGGGCTAGATGGCACTATATGAATGTTAGTGGATTTTATTTAACATATCCTATTTATATTCAAATACATCAAAGTATAACTTTTACCGTTTATTGATACCAAAATTCAGCCATAACTCAGCGGAAACCATTAGATGGTTTCCAATAAAAAGGGTGTGACAGATCGGACTAGGATGATTCTTGCTCATATTTTAGTGCGTACCCTAATAAATAATGTTGGTGTAATTTATTGCTAACCCTACACAAATGGGATATTCGAAGTTAAGTCACCGTTTTAAAATTTATTGACTACACATCATACGCATATTATTCTCTATATCAGCATGATCTTTGACATCATCATCTTTGAAAGGATTTGGACCGGTATTACTATTTTCTGATTGGTTACAAAATGTGTTGATAAATTGATATTTCCCATTTATAGATAAAAGAGAGATTGCTTACCTTAATCAGTGACTTTCTTAAAGCTTTAAATTGGATCACGATCTTCATTATAAGTCATTTTTCCACTAAAAGGGTTTCCAATTTTTTTAGATTCTTCGCCAGTCCAATACCTATACTTGGAACCAGTTAAAAAATGGCAGTTAAGAACGGTATATATCGGGTTTAATCAAAACTATGAAAAGAACGCGAACTTTTAAAGAACATTATAGTAATCTAAATAAACCGGCTAATAAGACAAGCAACGGGGCCTACCGGGGCATGAACTTGTGAACAAATACACGTTTATTTAGGGCTTTTACTTAAAAAACTAATCTAAGATCTTATAAAAATAAATATCTGAAAAGCAGCTTTCAAAATAACGGCTTCAGGAGCGAAACTAAAATAAAAGGGTTTGTTGGTAAGTACATGATAACGGTTTGGAAATTGAACCGGTTTCCAAACCTTGATTATTACTACAGTTTGCTGATTTGGAAATTCCTCAGGTACTCTATATTTGAATTGCCATGAGACGGATTTCATGTATAGGAATTTCCTAAATTAAATTTAAAAAGCAAAAATTACATTGTTATTCTTTTAATTATTTTTTAATTTTTTTAATTAAACTAATACAATTTTCCACGACTGTACAGCTGCTTATAGACCCCAAAAAAGTTAACTGCTTTCATGTATAATCCCAAAAAAAAGTTAACAACTCTCGTTTGTTTTAATTACTTTTACATTGATCCTATTATGTACTTAATGCGTGTGCGAAACGAGTTTCGACCCCCTTTTACGGTTAGAAGCGGAGTACAGTCGAGAATAAAAGTTGAAACGGCTAAATGTTTTGTTTAACAGCCTCCAAAACCTTTGCTGATGAGAATGCTAACCGCAAATTGTTGGTTGAATACATTTTCCACTTTTAAATTACTATTCCATTTGTATGTTTCGAGATTTCATTAGAGAATTGGGTGTGCTTAAAATATTTTCATAAGTGCTTGTTTTCACAGTGATTTGTCTATACGAAAATTTATTTCTTTTTTTATTTTGCACAATTCGTAATTACCAGACCTCAAAGCAGCATAACTCATGTTTAAACTTTTGGCTGCCTTCAGCAAAAAGTTTAAACAAGAGTTATGATGCATAAGTTGCTTAAACTTTTTGCTGCCTTCAGTAATAAGTTTAAGCAACTTAAAAAAAGGGTAAACAAGGAACCAGCTATCTAGCCTAACTGGTGACTATAAGTGTGCACCATGATGCTAGTCAGAGTATACTTGTAATTAATATAACATCCGCCATTAAGTTCACTGCATTTTTTTATGTTACAAAGTGTACATGACGATCAGGGGGGTTGCCGCCATCTCTTAAACAGTGTTACAATAATATTACTTCATCTTCTGTTACATAAATGCTGACGTTTCATTGTAACAATACTGTTTTAAGAGATTGCGGTAAACCCTGGACGTCACCTGTTAGTAGTGATACGCCTGACCATGACAGCGGAATTGAAGTTCACTCAAAAAGTATAAACGCTTCCCTATTCGCAATTTATCGGCAAACTCTCTGAAGATTTCACTACTGCTAAGTCAATACATTGCCTCGAGAAAAGCCTTCGATCGTGTGCCTGGGTATATTTGACTGTTTGGCAGACTCATGTTATTATTAAAACAATAGCACATAATTACAGTTTCGCCAGTATTTTCTTTACCCTTTTTGAGGTTACGAAATTGGAGGTTTACAAATGGGAAGTGGCCTAATTAGCGGATTCAGTAACATTTTTTAACTTTAATTCTTTGTTGCCATATGTATATAGGTTGGTAGATTACAAAAATAGACGCATATTTATTTTTTTAAAACTTGGTAAATTTTGGGTTCCGTACTTAGAAATATTTCATTAATTGCAAAAAATATATGAAATTTTCTAGCTGCCTCGATATACTCAATCTTGTCTAGATCGTCATTATTATTAATATTGAAAAGAAACATAATATAATTCTTGCTAAAAACATTTCATCTATCTTTCCATTGGAGATATTTCGTTCTATCTTGTCCCTTTTCAACATATGTATGTACTAATGTTTGTAATATGCTTTTAAATAAATTAATATTTACTTATTTCGTATTTCTTACATGCAAACTTTAAAAAGACATATATACGGTCGAATTGAGTAACATCCTTTTTTGAAGTCGGTTAAAAAACAACAAAGAGAAACATAACATTTTTTAAACAATTATTTTATGTACAAATATTTTATAACATTAAAATAGATAAGATAATAAAATTCTTTATTGCACATAAGAAAAAAAAAGATACATACAACAAGTAACAACAAAAGACAAGTACAAAGTAGGCGGCCTTATTGCTAGGGTAGCAATTTCTGCCAGGCAACCTTTGGGTAGAAGAAAAATATTTTTATAGGTAAGCGGGCTAGTGCAAAACGAATCAAACTTAATCTAAATGCATAGTTATAAACAATATTACATAAACTAAGTACACATTACTGCATAAATAATTATACAATAAACTAATAAATATTAAACAATAATAATAACTAATAAATATAAAACAAAATACATAACTAATGGAAGATAGGATAATTCAATCTACAATCAGAAACAACATAAAGAAAAGACAACGACAGATCGAGAAAAATAATATATAATATAAGGATCACTAATATTTATCGCTTACTTGCAAGTAATGTTTTTTGATACTGCTCTTAAAAGTCTCAAGAGACGGTGCTCGACGAATGACCTCGGGCAAGGCATTCCACAGCTTGATTGCTCGTACTGTGAAGGACTTTCCGTAGAAGTCAGTCTTGTGAGATGGCAGGTCAAGCGTCAATTTAGAGTTGGCGCAAATTGCGGCCCAAGCTTGCAGAACGAAAAATAAAGCGATCCCTAAGATAAAGAGGTGTGTTAGGGTGGGAAAGAATGGAATAAAGGAGGGAAAGAATGTGACAGTCCCTTCTACGGGCAATAGGCAGCCATTGAAGTTGGGACCTATATGAGGAGACATGGTCATACTTACGCAGGCCAAATATAAACCTTATACAGAGATTCTGCAGACGTTCGAGTTTATTTAATAGTTGAACAGATAAATCAGGATAACAAACGTCTGCATAATCCAGTACAGGAAGGAAAAGCGAATGTGCCAAGTTTATTTTGGTTTTGGTCGGCAAAAGATTCCTAAGACGCTTAAGAGACCCGTAAGCGGCAAACACCTTCCTACTTACCTCGGATACCTGGTGATTCCACAAAAAAGAGTCATCAAACGTAATGCCTAGGTTTTTGACTTTACGGCTGTAGGGAATAGTAATTCCATCAAAGATGATCTGGGGTAGCAAGTCATGCTTAATCCGTGCAATATACCAGGGGCTACCTATTATGATGGTCTGAGTTTTTTACCTTCAAACCAAAGGAACGACTCCACTCAGCAATATTGGTGAGGTCTCTGTTGGTAGCCTCGATAGCAACTGAGAGATCAGAAAGCGGAGCTTGTGAATAAATTTGGAGATCGTCTGCATACAAATGATAGGAAGAAGTAAGCGGAAGAGAGATAGAATTAATGAAAATAGAAAACAAAAGAGGTGACAGGACGCCACCCTGCGGAACGCGGCAGAAGTGTTACACCACGCAGAGAAAGTATTTCAACGAATGCGCTGTCGGCGCCCAAACAGTAACTATGAAACATTCAATCACCGTTGGAGATATGTTTTGAGAGCGCAAGATAGGAGAATATCATAATCTACTGTTTAAGGCGTTACTAAAATCAAGCAACGTAAATATACTGAGCAGTTAAATTAAAACCATTGATTTTTAACTCTTAAAATGTTCTTCATTAGTGTGCTACCTTTTTCAGACAAGTGTTTTTTTATTCTAGCTTTAAACATTTATAATGACAAGTTTACAATATTTTGCGTTTCCTTATTGAAAAATTTTACACATCTTCGGATAAAAGATTTACCAACTTAAAGTAGGAAAGCCTTAATTCCCCTAAATTCATAACACGGGGTTAGTTAATAACTCAAGTCAGTAGGTCGTTCAGCAGACGATAATTTAGGTGACAAACCGATTCCTCTGAGACATGATCTAGAGAGCTTCGGTGTCATTAATCAACATTAGAACTACAAAACAAAGGCCAACGGTGCGACATTCAGTAGTAATTTATACATCCACTAGCGACCCCATGCTTCGCACGGGTGCAATGAGATAAAATAAATATACTAAGTAATAGGCACGCTCCCGCCTCCCCGGGCAGCCGGTACCGCCACAAACACTACGTACCGCAATTTTTAAATCTGTAATATCTACGCAAATATTCATTTAAATCATATGCTGTAAAGGGAAATATAGATCTTTATTAAATCAACAATTTATTAATGTATTTAATAAGATAAGGATTAATGCTGTATTGGTTAAAATCGCTTCGAAAATTAGCCATTATTTGTCGTAAGAAGTAGTTTGTAGAAGAAGTGTCAAAAAAGTTATTGTGGTATATCCTTATGAGATAATCATATACCATCGCGAAGTTTTTTGTAGGTCTTTTTAATGTATACAATGCTCAGTATACATTATTTTGATAAGTATTGTAGCGTTCAGCCTGCATTTCCAATGTAGAAACGGATATATTAAATTAATTATCAACGACATCACATTAGAAACCTCAAAAGTAACAGTATATCTCCACTATTTAATGGATGTTACATATAAACCTTTCTATTGAATCACTCTATATACCTTTTAAAAGAAATTACAAGTGTTGAGTATTGTTTTTTACCGTGTATTGCCTAGTTAAGTTCAAGCTTAATTCACCCAGTATAACGAAGTGAACTCGATAATATAGACAGGAGTATTCTGAATTAAATTCTATCGTTAGCGTTGAAGTTAAAAGAGTTCTGCGCCGAATGAAGACTGACAAGGTGAATGAATTCTTAAAATGAAAAATTCATTATTGATTTCATTGTTAGACCGGTTCTAGAAATACAATTTTCACATGCTGTTCTTTGTTATCCAAAACGTTAATAATATAACGCGTGCGATCCAAAACTATCTACGTTAAGTATTTATCGCAATTTTATAGTATAAAGATAATTAATTCAAACTCCCTTATCGAGCAGGGAGTATTCTTTTTTATGTTATAAGTGTACAGGACGGTCTGGACGCTCACCTGATGGTAAGTGATACGCCAGACCATGACAGACAGTTATTATTCTCCATCAATGCCGCACTGCGCCCGTCACCCGAGACAACAGATGTTAGGTCTCTTATACCCGGTAATTTCACTAGCTACAGTGCCCTCATCCCGAAACATAAAGTGCATAACACTCCTGTTTCACGGGATGATATCTGGCACTGCGGTGGTACCTTCCAAGACGACTCAGTATTATAGTATAAATTGAGGAATCAGTTGCCCCTTCAAAAAATAGCGTGTTTCCATTAAAAGGGCCAAAACGCTCTCTGGTATTGCAAATGTATACTTGGTGGTAGATTTGAAACTGAGTCGTCTAGGTAGGTACCATCGCAGTGCCAGATATCGTCCCATCAAATAAGAGTGCTATGTTCTTTTGTATTTCGAGATAAGGACTCAAGCACTCTAGCTAGTGAAATTACTGGACATAGGAGACTCAACATATGCTGTGTCGGGTGACGGGTGAAGTCCGTCATTGATGGAGAATAACTGTTAATCAGTTGTTGGTCACCTTCAATGCTGCTCTGTCATGGTCAGGCGTATCACTTACCATCAGGTGAGCGTCCTGACCGTCCTATTCACTTCGTAATATAAAAAAGTACATAGATAGCATAAAATATAAACTGGTTATTTAATTTGAATATTCCAAACCTACCGAAACCAACTTATGCCAGTTTCATCAAATAGAAGTGAACACTATATAATACAGTTTCCCCTTGGCCTTGATTTAGTATAAATTAACAGGGTAGTTAATAGTTTTAGTCGGATTCTGAAATGCTTTGAATTTATAATGAAAAGGCAAAGTAGTTCGTGCGCCAAGTTCTTGCGATTCAGCCTGTTCCAACTTAATTAATATAAACAATTTCACGTCATTTACATTTCTAAGCAACAAAATTAAATCTAATCTTAATAAATATAGCAAAGGTGACTGACATAGTGATCTATCAACGCACAACCCAAACCACTGGACGGATCGGACAGTTTCGCAGGCAGGGTGTAACCACAATCTCTTAAAACAATATTTTATAATGATACGTTAGCAGTTTTGTACCAGTAAAGACGAAGTAATATTATTGTAACGATGATATTAATGAATATTTTACTGATAATCATAAAATAAATGGCTATTTAGAATAAAAGCAACTATATAAAATTTAATAAAATTACTAATTTAAAATGTTATGTTTCCTCTCTCCTAGTCCTCATATTGCGCGCCCAACAGGGTCCATAACACTGGTTTCACTTTTATGTAACATCTTATGTACATTATGGTTTGGCAATAAATGATTGAGTATTGAGTATAACACTGTTTTAAGAGATGGCGGTAGCCCCCCAGGTTGATGATATGAGGTGGGTGACTGCTAAGAAAGGATTTTGATTAATACTACCCTCAAGGGCATAAAATGGGGGATGACATTTTGTTTACTTTAAACCGATCGGGCTGAGACTATGCATGCATTAATCTACTATAACAAAGGTGTCCCCTAAGAAAGGATTTGATAAATTTCACTCCAAAGTGTATACAATAATACTTCTTAACGCGAGCGAAGCCGCTGGCATAAGCTAGTTTGATTATGAAAATCAATATGACCTATCATATTATGTATGTATAATAAGGTAGATACGCCACCAGTGCCTTAAAAACGAACCACCAAAGAGAACACAGTTTGTAGGCTTTTGTTTAGGTAAATAAAATGAAAAGTGTTTATTCAGTTTAGGTACCCTCATTTGAAATATGTGTACTCGTATGTGTCGATTGTTTTGTGAGCATAAAATATCATGTATCTATACTTTTTTACATCATTGCTTATAATATACAATACAACAACGCATTACGCATGTTGTTGGGGCTCCCTCACTTCTGTAGTGCACGGGGGATGTTCGCCGACGCGCATGTGGGTGATTTCCACGCTACAATGCGCGAAGGAATCGCCTCACTGATGCGCAGGGTGCGGGAAGCCTCGAATAGCATTCTGGCTCTTATTGCTCAAAAGCCTGATGGTGATTTTTGAGGCACTGGGTACATGTTCACGTGCATGTGTCTAATGCTAAGAAGCAGCGTATATTCTAAAGAATTTTTGTATCACTTACATAGTTTATAAGTAATTTTTACTACATTTTTTTTTTTTTATATACATAGGGAGGCAAACGAGCATGCGGTTCACCTGATGGAAAGTGTCACCGCCGCCCATGGACATTTGCA
>PQWD01000198.1:34812-47832 GCA_019425675.1 Leucinodes orbonalis
AGGAAACCTTGCGCACGCCTGCGAAGAGATTCAAAGGTTGTGCGTGAAGTCGTCCAACCCGCACTGGGCCCGCGTGGACGAGGCCTATACACCCTATAGGGTAGGCTCGTCCCCTCAACAACTGGCAAACAGTTTATATATTTCCACCAATGGCCGTACTGCGCCTGACACCTTGAGACAACAGATGTTAGGTCTTTAATACCCGGTAATTTCACTAGTTACATTGCTCAAAACACAAAAGTGCATAGCACTCTCATTTCGCGGGACGATATCTGGCACTACAGTGGAACCTACCTTGACGCAGTACCGAGTCTATCATCATCACCATATCTGTTTATATTTTTTTCCTCTGTAAATCATTAGTCTTAATCTTCGTCTTAATTCTAAACATGTGTTTTATTTTTGTTCTTTCTAATTAAGCATAATTGATAAAGCGTTCAAGTTTAATCTAGTTACAAAAAATGTCAGATACCTTATTTCGTTACGTTGAAATCTTGTCCCACATAAGGTTTATCTTCATCCTCAGCTCATTAAACGTCCCCACCGAGGGTACGCGCCTACGCGTACAGGATGTATAGGTCTTTGTCTTCCACACGGGCCCAGTGCAGTTTTCCTTCACCGTAAGAGCGTCGGATAAACGTACATATAATTTCGAAAAATTGTAAAGACTGATTTGTACGTGGCGGGATTTGAACCTGCACCTTCCACACCTATGAGCCACCAAAGCTTTTAGTGTAAGGTATTACCGTTAAGAATTTACCGAAAGAATTTCTCCAAGTTTATATTGAAAACAGGCCAAGTTTTAATTGTGACGGTGCAAGATGAAGTCTTAAAGCATTACCAAGCAAAACCTTAGTGGTACGTTTGTAGAGAACACTAAAGTATACCACAAAATAACTTTAAAAGTAAAACTACCACTGCCGTTGTTAACGAAGATACTTCTGTTGATTAATTAGATGACCTACATTCCAAATAGGGTGATTGTACCACTGAAAAGTGTTCTTTGCTTTATAACCTCTTGGTAGCTTTTGTACGTACTTCAGAGTGAGATAGCGCTGAGTTGGAATCGTAAAACTACCACTTACCAGCAGGCACACTGCGTCTGTTGAAATCTTGTCAAATTATAGTATAAAAGTCACCCACTTTTATGGGTTTCAGCGTTTTAAATGTCGCAATAGAACCTTATCGTTACCGAGAAGAGTGGCGACGTCGTTGAGTGACGTGCTTGCTACCTTTTTATGAAGGCACAGACAAGGCGGAGATTTCAAAGGGTCCGATAGAAGTTGATGAAAAGTGCCAGTTTTCAACTAACCATTGTTACAGACCCAATATTTGTTAAATGATGCGCAATGAATTGTTTGTCCGTACAAAGATATTCATGATATTTCGACGGCGTATTTCGTCAGAGATTCTAACGCTTGACCGTTTTTTACGAAGGTTCTCGAAATGCTCATTTTTCTGACAATATATTTAATAAAGGGTGTATTTTTGTCAAGTATTGTAACTTTTTACCTGGTTGGGATGAATATCATTCGTGTCTGTCAAGAATACTAATGTTAATAATAATATTGTACTAATGAAACACTTTTGATACAGACTTGATATAATATATGTAGATTCCAAAAAAAAAATTACAATTCATCATCACAATACAGAAGTGTAACCAATGATCATGATCTGTAATTATCATTGATCATGATCTTTCCGATCGGCTTGATCCTTTGGTTTTTTTTTAATTTTTTTATACTATAACAGGCAAACGAGCAAACGGCTCATCTGATGGTAAATGTCACCGCCGCCCATGTACATTTGCAATACCAGAGGGCACTGAAATGCGTTGCCGGCCTTTCAAGGGTCCGCGTAGAGATGTAGCTTCACTCTGCATTTTTTTCGTATATATCATGGAGAGTGTTCCGACGAGTTATTTGGGCCTGCGGCTGCATTCCACTATCGTTAATCAAGGCAGAATTCCAAATTGCACCCACACCATCTAGATACTTGGTGGTCTTCGACAGTCCGTTTTGGTCGACATTTTCTGCCACGTACTATCAACTTATGGAATCAGTTACCATCAGAAACGTTTCCAGAACGATATGACATGGCGTCTTTCAAAAAGAGAGCGTATTCTTATATAAAGGGCCGGCAACGCATCCCTGCGACCTCAGCTGTTGCAAATGTCCATGGGCGGCGGTGACACTCCATCAGGTGAGCCGCATGCTCGTTTGCCTCCAATTTTATAAAAAAAATAACCTACTTTATGTTTGTCGCAGGGATACACAATGGCATTTGTATACCCACGGCTGTACGAAGCTGAGGACTCTCAATTGAGTATATCTATGGGATGCATGCGTATGTCGTTTGACATTTATTCTAGTCCCTCCTTCTCCTTTTCACGACATCTCATATTCGAAAGAACGTAAATACGGTCTCCTAAAATTCGCTTACAGAAGCTATTTTCCAGCTACGCTTGTTGAACGCTTCGTCTCTAAGCCGCTTTAAGTAAACTTCTGCATCATGGATCTTAAATCATCAATTTTCTGCATACGGTACAATAAAACATTTATGTATTTTCATCCCGTTAAATGGAAGTGTTATGGTCTTTTGTGTTTCGGGATGAGGGCATTGTAGCTAGTAAAGTTACTAAGGGTATAAGAGACCTAACACCCGTCGTCTTGCGTGACGTATGCAGTGTTACCGAAAAGTTATGACTACTTACTGTTATTAATTTTTTTCAATCTGTCATGGTCATACGCCTGACCATGATAGATGCAGTGTTCAAATTATGCGAATGCTCTGACCGTCCCGTTCACTTATGACATAAAATATCACAGCACAGCATCCTCAGCCAATTATACGTCCCCACCAAGGGGCATGAGCTTACCCGTAAGGGTGTATAGGCCTTAGTCATCCACGCGGGCCCAGTGTGGATTCACTTCACGCCCAAACTTTGAATTACTTCGTTGGCGTGCGCAAGTTTCCTCACGATGTTTTCCTTCCGTAAGAGCGTCGAGTACATATGATTTCGAAAATACATTGGTACGCGGCAGGATTTCATGCACCCTCCAGATCAGAAAGCACCAGTTCACACCAATGAACCACCGTCGCTCAGTATTAAATCTGTTTGTGTATTACAATGCTGTAAAAAAGTATCGATTCGTTATATGCTCACAAAACAATCGAAAAAAGTGTTCCGAATGCAGTGACAGCACACATACACATATTTTGAATTTCAAACACATTTATTTAAACAAAAGAGTACAAACTGTACTCTCTTCAGCGGTTCATTTTTGTGGCACGGATGGCGTATCTACCTTTATATATACAGAATATCATTGGTGTATTATTAGACTGTCCTCAATCAATATTAGCAGAGCGTATTTCATATTATACGGTTCGTGAAGAATTCAACAAATAACATCAGAAAACCTAACATTATTACGTAGACTGTAACCTTCTTTAACTAGGTCGGAATAAATATTTTCTAAACGGGTTATCTGGTTTTTTGTGGCTCTTTTTTATCTTAATTTGGCTACGCAGTCTACGTTATTAAAATATTCGGGGGAGAATCTTCGTAGTATTAAGTCGGTTTTTGTATAAATAGAAATGTTTATTAAAGTTATACTTAGGTCAAATGTGTTGTATGGTGACGGTAGATTAGACTACAACTTAATATATTACATATAAATAACATTGTGTCTGTTTGTTATATTGAAATAAAAAAATCTTCATGCAGATGAATACATATTTGTATAATTTTTCTCTGTTTGTTTCGAGTAATATCTGGAACGGCTGGATAGATTTCAACGGGACTTTTTGGCGGGTAGCTGATGTAATAAGGAAAAACAAAGGCTACTTTACTATAACAAATACTTTTTATTTCAGAACAAAAATGAATCAAAACATGAAAATTCCATGTTACCAATCGTCAAAGTATAGATAATAAATAAATTTAGTTCTATATTGTTTACAGAAATCAAAAAATTGTATTTCACTAGCAAATAATTCAGCAGAGCAATCAAATCGGGGTTTATTTCAAGTACTCTCTATAATATATTTACTTTAAACAACGAAAATTGGGAATGATAAGCTTTTAATTTAAACAAATAAAGTTGGATTGTTTAAATATGTATGTGTGGCCAGTGTCGGCGGTCGTCCAATTAATAAATCCCATTTTTGAATCTCTTTTTTCATGCTTCGTTGATATTATTATTTTTTATTTATTTATAGTTAAGAGCGTCGGTGGCTCAGTGGTGCGGACTGTCGCCTTCCTACCGGGAGGGCTGAGGTTCAAATCCCAACACGTACCAATGTATTTTCGAAAATATATGTACGTTATCCGACGCTCTTATGGTGAAGGAAAACATCGCGAGGAAACCTTCATGCACGCCTGCGACGAGATTCGTAGGTTGTGTGTGAAGTCGTCCAATCCGCACTGGGCCCGCGTGGACGACTAAGGCCTAATCACCCTATACGGGTAGGCTCGTGCCCCTCGGTGGGGACGTTTAATGAGCTGATGATGATTATAGTGAAGCTCGTTATTCAAATTTGAATAAAGAAGTTTACATTGCATTCCAGACTGAAGTATGAGAGAGAAAAAATTACAAGCTACATTAACCTTCATTGTTGTCTTGACGAACTGTCTGGTGTATTGGTTGAGAAGTCGGCCGTTACACCTATGCTTTAAAGTTCGATCCCCGGGCAGTTCAATATGTCTGTTTGTAATGGTCTAGGTGTTTGTATGTATGTATTGATAAATAAGTCTATAAGTTTTTTGATGTTATTAGTATACAGGGCGATCAAGACGCTCACGTGATGGTTGGTGATACGCCGGACTATGACACAGAGGCATTGAAGGAGACCAACAACTGATAGATAATTATAATTCTCCGTCAATGCCGCACTGCGCTCGATACCCAAGACAACAGAACTAGGTCTCTTGAACCCGGGAATTGTACTAGCTATGCCTTATCCCGAAACACAGAAGTATAAAATAATTCTATTTGACGGCACGATATCTGGCACTGCGATGGTACCTACATATTTATTGATTTACGAAGAGCTTAAGGCAGTTAAAATTTTGTCATCATCAGTTGGTATATATCTGTTGTCACTTAAAACTCTATTATAATTTCATGACAAAAAATATTAATGATTTCTTCGGGATATATCCCGAAACACAAAAGTGCATAACTTTGTAAGGGCATATTAGCTAGTGGGTATAAAAGACCAAACATCTTTAGTCCTTCAATGCCACTTTGTCATGGTGAGGCGTGTTACTTACCATCAGGTGAGCGTCTTGATCGTCCTTTATACTTATAACATAAAAAAAATTAGACTGATCCTTAGATACAGCCTGAAGATCGACAGACGAGTAGCGAAGTATCGTTTTATTGTTTGTGCACAAAACCCTAAAAATGAAGATAGACGAACACAAAATTCACTGACATTCCATAATCACGTTGTCTCTAGACGAGAAAATCCATAAATTATGAGAACGGAAGACTTTTCATTATTAAACGCGACCCTACTTCGTCAAATATTTGATTTTACGCGAGCCCTATCAGTTTTTACTATCTCATTTCGAAACACCGCAGCGAATTTTTACGAAATACATTAGAAACTAAGTGTGAAGCTATGTACGAGTATCACTATTCGCCCCGTCATCATCAGCTCATTAACCGTCCCCACCGAGGGGCACGAGCCTACCCGTATAGGGTGATTAGGCCTTAGTCGTCCACGCGGGCCCAGTGCGGGTTAGACGACTTCACGCACAACCTTTGAATCTCTTCGCAGGCGTGTGCAGGTTTCCTCACGATGTTTTTCTTCACCGTAAGAGCGTCGGATAACGTACATATATTTTTCGAAAATTCGAAACACATTGGTACGTGGCGGGATTTGAACCACAGCCTTCCGGTAGGAGGGCGACAGTCCACACCATTGAGCCACCGACGCTCCATAAAGGGCCCCGTAAAGAGCGTTTACTCGTAGGCCGTAGACACGTAATGAACTGATGATGATGATAATTATGACATATGTGCCATAAAATAATACGCGCTATATATTAAAACTGAAATGGTAATCTGTTGATTCTATATTATTAGCATATTATTATGTAAAAAATGTCTGCGATAAATTCCATTGTTAATAGAGCAGAAGACCATGAATAATTCATTGCGTCAATCGTAAAACGGGCAGGTGAGAAGAGGGTACCGGGAATAAGAAAGTTATATAGATACAGGCTTATAGTTTAGACATAGCGTTTTCAGATTTTCATCCATGCTGGATTGTTGGCTCCAACTTAATTTTTCAATCAATTTGTAAATGACGTCAATATCAAAATCACATATGAAAATATAAAGTAGATAATGTATAAATTACATTAAAATGAAAAATCATGGTTAGGAGAGGAAAAAAATACACTTAAATAACTTCTTCCTGTATCTTACTTTTTAAGTTACGAGTAATTAGTTTTTTATAGCGATGGCTTTAAAATAAACTAAAGTAAGCAATTATTTTACGTTTCATAGGTATGTTTGTTTATAGATTTATTATTAATTTTTTGTTTTAATATATTTTTTTAGTGTTAATATATTGAAGTTTTAATCAATGGGGCTAAAAGTATTAAGGCCAATTTTGTTTTTGTTATCATACCGAGCAAACCTTTTAAAGTTATTGTGGTCTTTGTGATGACTCTGAATTTTATATATTACTACAAATATAATAAAATTATAAGTAATTTGCAATTGATAACAATTCTACGCGCATATCATTCATCAGCTCATTATACGTGTCCACCGAAGGGTATGAGTCTACCCGTAAGAGGTGGTGTATAGGCCTTAGCCGTCCACGCGGGCCCAGTGCGGATGGGCCGGCTTCACGCACAACCTTTCAAAGTCAAAGTCAAAAACATTTATTTCAAATTAGGCCTACAAAAAGCACTTATGAACGTCAAAAAATATACAAAAATATAATAACAAACGATTAAAATACTAAACTAAAAATATGACTTTTGATGCTTTGAAAAAAAAAGCGCTTTAGTGGTTTGGCTTTGAATCTCTTTGCAGGCGTGCGCAAGTTTCCGCACGATGTTTTCCTTCATCGTAAGAGTGTCGAAGAACGCACATCTAATTTCGATCGAATTAGAATTTTGAATGTTTTATATTTCTACAAATTAATAAGTAATTTGTATTTAGCAACGATTTCACTCGCATTACATCATAGTAAATCCCATTCTGATATCTCGATCAGTCGAAAATAGAACATACTCAGTTTGGGTCTAAAACCGAATAACCATAATAACCGAATTGGGGTTTAGCGGAATATAACTGTTAACCCCGTAATGAACATCGGTCTATAGGGCCCAGTTATAATGGATTCGCAAACTTAACCTTAGTTTCGTCTAAACAATATTCAGATAGGGTTGATTTACATAACATTTTAACTAGTCGAGGAATTTAATTCGGAAAGGATTCATAACGGTATCATTTGAAATGCGAATTTTGGAAAACTAGTGTTTTTTTAATCACTTATCGCTGGATTATTATTACTTTGATACAGAACTAAGTTATCGTCATCAGCTCATTAAACGCCCCCGCCGAGGGGCACGAGCCTACCCGTAAAGGGTGCTTAGGCCTAGTCATCCACGCGGGTCCTAGTGCAGGTTGGACGACTGCACGCACAACCTTTAAATCTCTTCACAGGCGTGCGCAGGTTTCCTCACGATGTTTTCCTTCACCGTATGAGCGACTGTTATCGTATACATGATTTCGAAAATTGGAAAACACATTGGTACGTGGCGGGATTTGAACGACAGCCCTCCCGGTATGAGGGCAACATTCCACATCATTGAGCCACCGGCGCTTTCAAAAAAAGGGTATTAAGAAACATTTGTATGCAAGAATGTTTTTGCATTGTTCAGGCGATTTCGATGTGTTTAATACGATGGAAGTTAGTATATTAATCAGTTGTTTGGTAACCATAGTATAAGCGTAATCTCTATTCAACCTATCGCAGTCCACTGCTGGACATAGGTCTCCCGCATTTTGCGCTAGATATCCCGGTCCTCCGCTTTTCTCATCCAGCCTCCACCAGCGACCTTTCGCAAGTCGTCGGTCCATCGGGCCAGAGGGCGTCCAACGCTACGCTTGCCGAGACGCGGTCTCCACTCCAGAACTCGTCGCAGTCGCAACGGCCTTCGGTAATTAGTGTAATGCCTCAATTTAATTGGGGCTAGGTGGCTTTGCGTGAATGTCTTTGCCTATTTATTAATAATATTTTTTTAATATTAATAATTAATAGGCAAAGACATTTACACAATGCCACTTAGCCCCATAATAATAATAATGTGTATAATAAAAAATGTGTTTATAATGTTGCCAGCATGGTTGACTTAATTAATACTAATTCATTCGCCACTATGTAAGAAAGAAAGAAAAACATTTATTGGCATAATACAGTGGTCATGCTTTTCGTGTATGTTTGCATTTATAAAGTGTGATTATCCGTATTGTTTATAGTAATTGAATCTTCAAGTTTTTTTCATTATATTTTTATTTGAATTTTATAACACTGTTGTCTTTTCTCAAATGTTCCTATAGCTATACTGTAGGACAGGGCCGTGAAGTGAGACGTTACAGCCTCATGATGATGACGATGACTAGGATAATTTGGATATCTGGTGTAATTACTGATGGTAGCTAGTAACCGTCAGGTTGTGTAGTATCTTTTTATTCATATGGGCTTATTCTTCGGCACAGGCTATCTTACTGGAAGAGACTTGTTTTAAGATGGCGTGAGCTTGCCAAGAAAAAGCCTATTCACTCGTTTTTTGAATGCCACAGGTTTGTATGTGGCCGGATGTAACACATATTTTTTAAAGAATCGTTATTAGTAACCAAATTTTGTCAATAAATATTCGCAGCATTAATTTAAATGTTACGACCTTTGTAAAATATAAGCATTGTTTAATTATTTTTAAACTATTCAATTAATGATAACCTGATTAATACTAATGATATTTTAAATTTAATGATAAACATGTCTTTCGATATCACAACCAGAGACCATATATTAATTTATCAACGATGTAATCAGAGCATAAGAGTTATCATAATTCTTAATCGTACATTTAATCCACGAATACTCACCTTATATCCGTTCACATACACAAACACAAGATCACATCACATCCCCAGTTTCACTGACAATTTAGTGTTTTATTCGACTGTGTTTACGTCGATCCGCCGGTCCGACCACGCGATGGTCTCCGCTCACGTTCCTACGATTACTGAATGTGGAAACCACGCGCTTTTCTCCTAAGTTTTCGCGCATGCGCCATGAAAGCTACGTCAGGTGTTAACAGTGGTCCTTGAGATTGCTCTTGCGTTTATGACGCTTGACTCGAGTTGCCGATACTGATGTCATTAAGTATTAATTTATGATAATTTTGACGTTTATCCGGCGCTCTTACGGAGAAGGAAAACATAGCGAGGAAACCTGCGCACGCCTGCGAAGAGATTCAAAGGTTATGCGTGAAGTCGGCCAATCCGCACTGGGCTCACGTGGACGACTAAGGCCTAACGGGTAGGCTTGTGCCCCTCAATTGTCACGTATAATAAGCTGATGATGATGAATTTTCGAAGCAATTAGTTTTATCAAATGTGGGAGAGCCATGCTTCGATACACATGGGCCGGCTCGACCGGTGTTTTGTTGGAAGCCCAAATTTCTTCCTTTTGCACTCCCTATATCCTCTTTCTTTTCAATGGTTCATCCGATTAAAGCAAGTTTATGGGTGAACTTGCTGCAAGCATTCATCATCATCATCAGCTCATTAAACGTCCCCACCGAGGGGCACGAGCCTACTCGTATAGGGTGATAAGGCTTTAGTCGTCCACGCGGGCCCAGTGCGGATTGGACGACTTCACACACAACCTTCGAATTTCTTCGCAGGTTTGCATGAAGGTTTCCTTACAATATTTTCCTTCACCGTAAGAGCGTCGGATAACGTACGTAAATTTGAAAACACATTGGTACGTGTCGGGATTTGAACCTCAGCCCTCCCGGTAGGGAAGGCAACAGTCCACACAATTGAGCCACCGACGCTCTCAAGCATCCATAGTATTGTGCAAAATCGAAGTTTTTATTATCTTAAGACATAGGCGAATAACATATACTTAAATATCATTAATACTCGGTATAACCATCCTTATACTAACCTTATAGTATCAATAAAAATAGATACAAACAATAAAATTAAAAAATTGGCCAAGCGCGAGGCGGAGTCGCCTGCGGAAGGTTCCGCAGCAGCAAGTAACATAAAATTAAGTTTTTTTTTACTTGGGCACCTACTACAGCTTTAATATGAAAAATAGTGATTGACCGTTTATGACGTATAAAAAAGCTACACACCAGAAACCGTTCAAACTAAATTTATTTGTTAGATATATCATATATTTTTTTCGCTTTTATCAACCCCATAGCTTAAATATTAGAGGGGGGACACAATTTTTTCAACTTTGGAAGGGGTCTCTCGCGCAAAATATTCAATTCATAAAAAACATATATTAGAAACCTCGATATCATTTTTTAAGCTCTACATATTGATACCACACAAATTGGGGGTACGATGAAAAAAAAAATTTTTGAGGTTCAGTTCAATGTATGGGGAAATCCAAAATAATTTTTTTTCAAGTTTCTTATCAAAACCTAATAGCGGTTCACAGAATACATAAACTTACAAAGTTTGAATAGTGTTGTGTTTAAAGTTACGGAGAAAAAATAGTGATATACGGACTGACAAACAGACTTGACGAATTTATAAGGGTTCCGTTTTTTGACATTTGGCTACGGAACCCTAAAAATATATAAATGTTAATAACTATGTTGTAAAAAAGGAGTCAAGCTTTTCCCTTCGAGCCATTGCAGTAACTTAACAACAAAAATATAAATAGACCACATCTTCCCGCAGTAAAGTCGGTACACACGTTACCTTTGTCCCTAATTAACATAATGTTACTTTGCAATGTTAAACACCACGGCTTACGGCTCGCGCTGGTCGCGAATGGCTTTCATACAACTCGAATTTACGATCTTTGTTCATAAAATATGCCAAGGGCCGTAGCTGAGCCCTTAGTAAGCACACAAAAGCCATGCCAGACCTTGGCTAGTTAAAAATATGTTAATGCATAATAATTTTCGAATTTTTACGCTTATGACTTTTGGTATAATTTGGAGTAGTAAAAAAGAATATACTCCGTAAAATGACCGTGAAATTCGGTGACCATTGGTCTTGCAAATGTTCATGATAGGTCTTACTAGCAGGTAGGCTATTTGTCTCTTACTGCAGAATACTTATGTTTATATGTCGACGTAATTACCGCAGGGGTTCAGCAGATATATACGGGTATAATAGCCCCGTAATAAATATAAGGGAAGGAGTAAACAGGAATATAAGACCTGCGAGGTATGTGGCTGGTATTAAAATAATTCAAAGGTAATGCTTAAAAGTATGTGCACATCACTCGCGCAGGTAACATAGAAATGTAACTATCAGTTGGGCAGCAGTCTCACAAACTATAATGGGATTATTTTTATTGCAATTACAAAATGCTGAGAGCCCTTCTCAACTTTTAACCACTACCAAGAAAATATGCTTGCATTTTTGTTTATCGACCATTCTTTTTAAACTTTTATTGTTCAAATGACTTTTTTTAACATTTAATAAAATCATTTATCGATTATAATTAGCTCATTCAACGTCCTCACCGAGCGGTACGAGCTTATCCGTATATGAAGCCTTAGTCGTCCACGCGAGCCTAGTACCCTTGAATCTGTTCGCAGGCGTGCGCAGGTTTTCTCACAATATTTTTCTTCACCGAAATAGCGTTTTCTAATTTTCACACAACACAACGCCATCTAGTACCAAGTTAAGCGTGAAGCCTGTATTATGGGTACTAAACAACGGATAAACATACTTATATACTTTTTTTTGTAAATACATACATATTATACATAGATAACACCCAGACCATTACAAACAGACATGTTCATGCACACAAATGTTTGTACTGCCCGGGGATTGAACCCGGAACCCATGGTGTTGCAGTCGACCTCTCAACCGCAACACCAAATGGGTCGTCCACCCATATATGTACGTTACAAATAATTTATAAAATTAGAAAACACATTGGTACGTGGCTGGTTTTGAACCTGCGCCCTCTCGATCAGAAGGCAACACTAACCGGTGCAAAATTTCCGTTACGACCATACCTAGAAATTTATTCTCGGGATCGAAACAAAAAAAGTAGAAAGATGCAAATACAGGGTAAACAGTTTCAGCTCCCTTTTTGTCGACGTTTGTTTTTTTCCTTATTGAATATTTTATTCATCTCATTGATTATTTTTATTTGTGTTTGAGCCCAATTTTTTACTTCACTGAGTTCTGTGTGAAAACACCACCGATTTTTCGCTTTATTGCAGACTAATTTCTTAATACATTATATCCACTGCTAGACTAAGACGTATTTGAGTAATAATAATAATATTCGAAAAAAGTCCTCTGTGCTGTTGGCTTCGGCCCCACACATGCCTTCCAAAGGACCGGGCCACTATTTGGCCCGTGGATCTTAAGGATTTCGAAAACATAATAATAATATGTTGCGTCATCAGCTCATCATCGCGGCGCGGGGCGCGGGAGGCTGGACAGCGCTCCTCACTGCGAAGTGCGACCACTTATCGTCCGTCCGTCCTTGCTTGTCCATGTGCATACTGTACCACATTTTGACTATAATATTTTCAATTCACACCAGCGCCTAGTTTCATTCCAAAATACGTCCACAAAGATACATACGCAACAAATGGTCCTTTAGCCACAAGCTCGTAGATATGGTTAAGCCCCCATCATTGGGAGATTTTATATATAAAATATAAATAAAAATAATAATCATCTTTATTTCTCTCACAAAATAATAGTACATAATACAATTTCAGGATTCAGATCCTGAAATTGTAAATACATATAT
>PQWD01000198.1:48614-61697 GCA_019425675.1 Leucinodes orbonalis
ATTATATACAAATAATAATAAAAAAAAACCTTAAAAATTAAATAAAAATATTTATTTTTTAAGGTTTTTAGTTGTTAGTATTGATTAATTATTATTATTATTTGTTATTATCTAGGTTACTTAATATTTTATCTGTTTTTAATAATTATACTACTTCTACTTCTACCGCAGCGGTAAAAGGGTTCAATAATAATAATAAAATACGTATATACATATTTTACATTATTATGAATTATGCCTGTACATAATAAGCATAAGAATAATATGAATTTGCTCTTGTTACTTTAATCTCATTGTTTGTTTGGTAACTGCATTTGTCATTACTATCTAAAAAGCATTCTTTTGCATCAAATCTGCCCGCGCTTAAACTTAATAACTTGTTTGAGATTCTGTTAATCATCAACATCAGCCCATCAAACGTGTCGCACAAGCATACCCGTAAAGGGTGTATCGTAGGCCGTAGTCGTCCACGCGAGTCTATCTAAAAGGCCTTAGCCTGTGCGGCTTAGCCGGCTGTGCGGTTGTGTGTGAAACCTTTGAATGTCTTCGCAGGCGTACGCATGTTTCTGCACAATGATTTACTTCATCGTAAGAGCATCGGATAAACGTGCATATAACCTGCACCCTCCAGATCGGAAGGCAACGGTTCACACCTATTAGCCACCGACGCTCTCTAGACTCCGTTTTACATAAATAATAATTATGTAAAACATTTGTTTTCGTAAATAGTTCAATTGTATTGGTAGAAATTGTAGCCCCCATTTTTAAAAAAAGAGAAAATTGCAAATTCAAAACATAATCTTAGTACAATTACAATTATTGAAAAATGTAAATTCTAAATGAATGATAAAATTTATTTAACAGAAATCGAAAAGTACGTTGACCGGAGGCACAAGGGTTCCCAAAAACACTGGCAGCAATTCCCAGCGCTGAATAGCAGTCTTAATTCTTTGACAAGGAAGCTGCCGCTCTGGAGTCCCTGTAGCCCCAGTTCAAACGAACTGACAGATCTTATAAAAATGATTTGGCCTCGTTTGCCCAAGGACCCATGGTCTCAATCGCTACCGGCACAAAAATATATTAATTGTATTAATATATTTTTAATTATTATTTGTTAATTGTATTAATCATAAAAGTTCTTTTTTTTAGTTTCTTTGCAGGTCTAAGAAAAAAGACAGCATCGTTTGTGTAGACAACTGAAGCCCAACAGTAAATCCTAAAGAGTAAAACGGAGACTACATACTCTCCAATATTAAAACATTTCAGCGTTTGCTGACACAGAGTGAATGTATGTGATCGGCAGATGCAGAGATGAATGTTTTTGTATATTGTTTTTGTTGTGTGTGTTTTTGGTACTAACAAAATAATGTAATATTAAATTGTATTTATTTCATTAAGTATATTTTTTCTGTAGATTACTGTTACGTGCGTTGGCGCAGGTGGTTCGTTCTCTTTTGCACCCCGGTGCAGTCACGGAAGATCAGTGTCGCGGTGCTTACTAAGTACCTCGACATAAAAGCTGAGTGGGCACTTTCGTGTCCTTACTGTAATTTAGTACTAAGAACTTTGGTATGTGTTGGCACTGAATAAAAATGATGTTTATATTATTTATTATAAATATTATAATTATGTGCCTACTAATACTGCTAATCAATGGCATCAATTTGGTAATCTGAAAATAAAGTGCTTATTTTATCTATTATAAAAAGTTATATGGTTCTTAAGTGAAGTCTAGAATCTTCAAATATAAAACCTTTTTCTATTAATTAAGCACTCAAGTAGAGATTGGGTTTGTCGTACTATCAAATCTCCCTACATCCCCGAATTATTGGTACTCATTTGTTATCGTTGCACCTTTTTACATAAAAAAAGACAATTACAGTTGACCTTAGCCTGCCATCAAAGAGGTTTCGTGTTACGCGGCGATACTGAGTCATCTAGGTAGGTACCACCGCAGTGCCAGATATCATCTCGTGGAACAGAAGTTTTATGCACTTTTGTGATTCGGGAAGAGGCACTGTAGCTAGTGAAATTACCGGGTATATGAGACCTAACATCTGTTGTCAAAAAAGCGTTGATCTTGAAGTAGAGTGAGAAATAGATAGCGTTCTATACGATAAATAGCGCCATCCTAACTCAATTTAAGTTGAGTCTCAATCTAGAATACGGGCCTATATGTTCAGTTGTATGTAACTTTGTAAGAACCTAATAACATACGTGTCTCCGAATGACCTAAAGCCAATCGGCTCTTCAACTGTTTTCTAAGTAGATAATTGCGTTACTTAAATGCCAGTTGATGTTAAGCAAGAGGAGCATCGTTTGAGCTTAAACTTTGACACGACATGGACCTTAAGGTTATTCCACAATGTAAACTCTACAACCTACTGTATGAAATCGACTTGATAGAAGTCAGAGTCAAATCTATTTATTCAATCAAGGATAAGACCTTCTGAACGCCAAAGTAAAGTCATTATCATCATTATCACCCGTATAGGGTGATTAGGCCTTAGTCGTCCACGCGGGCCTAGTGCGGATTGGACGATTTCACACACAACATTTGAATCTCTTCGCAGGCGTGCATGGAGGTTTCCTCACGATGTTTTTCTTCACCGTAAGAGCGGCGGATAACGTACATATAATTTCGGAAATTCGAAAACACATTGGTACGTGGCGGGCGTAGCACCTCAGCCTTCCCGGTATTAAGGCAATAGTCCACACCATTGAGCCACCGACGCTCTCCTTTATCTAATATTTAAGCGTCAACAATGTATGAACCTTTTTCATTGTATCCTATGTTTTATAGTTATACTACATTTAAATACGTGTAGTGGTTCAACCACGCGTATTTAATATATATATATATATTGTAGTTATCAACTCCTATCCGGGTAGGGTTTAATGGCGTAGTTCATTTTCATGAAATATTAAATATACGATTAATAAATCAGCACCTTACTGTACTAAATCATTAACTTAGAGGGTAAAAAGGGAAACCCTGAGGGCCCGCTATCTTAGATAAAGGAAAAAGTAGTAAGTAAAGTAGACGCCCAATTTCACTCTAAAAGTTTCTGTAGCAAAATTTTGCCCATCGCGTCAGTGAGCAAAATTTTCATTTATTATCACGTCGCTCACTACATGTCTAAAAGACATAGTAGTATGCTCGTGCTTTTGACGTACCCTTTTAATGTCGCCTTGAGGTCATAATTTTAATGAATAATTTTATGTCATAAATATAACAATACGTCAACGTATGTGTCAAGCGGCTCGAACATTTTTTGGTTGATATTTCTTCGTGTTTGTGCATCTGGATAGTTAATTGTTTATGTAACCCTACTTTGACATGATGATGGCTATTAAGAGGGGGGATGATGCAATCCTAAACAAACTCATTGCATCGGAGAGACAAAGCCAAAAAGAGACCCACTCCCCTGGTCCATCCACCTCAACATCTGCACCTTAAAGAAGTGCATCGGTGGTGGCCACATTGATATCGCTAAATGTATTAATTCTAATTGTAATAATCAAGAGTAAGACTTAAATAATGAAAGAGTTATTGCTACTATTATTATATAAATATAAAACAGAGAGAGAGAGTATTTATGATGTTATTTATTCCCTTTATTTTATATTATTCACCCCCTACTTTACCTAATGTAAATATTTAGTTATTTTAATTATGTTATCCCATTCCCCCTTTAACCAATTCTTTTGCCCCATGCGCGGAGCACTAACATAATATTATAATAATCAAATTACAAAATAATCTTAAACTAAAAAGAGTACGGACCATGAGTCTGTAGATGTAATTTTATTGAAAATAAAACCCTACTTTGATTTGAGGGTTGAGAGGAAACCAATCGGCAAATTTAAGACGCCAAGGAGCCGAGAGTGGCCTAAACGATTTGGTCGACGCAAGACAAGCTATCGTAAAAATATTATCTCGAGTCCTTTCGTGCTTCGGAAGCTGGAACTAACGGCTTTATGTTCATAAAGCCGTTAGTTCCAGCTATTATTTCAGTGATCATCTTAAAAAACATTATCTCATTAATTTGCGTTGTGCGTTACGGCCTAATTTTCGCAAAGCAATGCTGTGCGGGAAGGCCTAGATCATGCAGTAGGTCTTTATAGGCTGATGATGGATGTACCTAGACCTCATCGCATAACCATATTATGTCTACGTTAAAACGCTAAATCCGAGTTCAGTGAATTAATCTAAAAAAAAACTCGACACAAACTCGTCATTCGAATAAAAAAAATACGTTCGAGAACTCATCGTAGTGGAATCCCTACCGATCTGTCATTTCGCCATTTTCGTCGCTCGTAATTGATCGCGTTATTTTTCTTGTTGTTATTAATTGCGCCGTTTTCTCTGGCGTTTAATCAGGCGCCGGGGAAATAATGAATACTGCTTGGTACATGGCGGCCATTTTGTTGTCCAGGTGTTTGCGATATGACCAAAGTCAAAGTTCAAAGGTTTTAGCGTATACTGTTCCAATCTACTTGACTAGTTGTTATATTTAAGACTTGGGGATTTAAATGTAGTAAAAAAAATTGTGTGCATATATGTACATATTTACAAAAAAACGTATCTTTGAAAAAGTTGGCTTTTGTTTGGAACAAATTGCTTCAATTGGGGCTACATGCAATGATGTAAAAAAGTATGGATTCGTGATATGCTCACAAAACAATCGAAAAAAGTGTTCCGAATGCAGTGACAGCACACATACACATATTTCGAATTTAGAACACATTTACTCAAACAAAAGAGTACAAACTGTACTCTCCTCGGCGGTTCGTTTTGGAGGCACGGATGGCGTATCTACCTTTATATATACAGAATATCATTGGCTACATGGCGAAACATGAATGTCAGTGATAACTAACAAAATTAATAAAGCTATTTATATAAATGAAAAAGGAGTGTCTGTTTGTAATATTGTAACACTAAACTAAAATAACATTTTTAAATTTTTGAAAAATCATATGAATCGATTGTAATTGTAAGCTGATACCAGTGGCGTGCACTCCATACATGCAAATAAGCAGTGCATACCCTGTGAAGAGCGTCGGTGGCTCAGTGGTGTGGACTGTCGCCTTCCTACCGGGAGGGCTGTGGTTCAAATCCCGACACGTACCAATGTATTTTTCGAATTTCGAAAATCATCATCATCATCATCAGCTCATTAAACGTCCCCACCGAGGGGCACGAGCCTACCCGTATAGGGTGATTAGGCCTTAGTCGTCCACGCGGGCCCAGTGCGGATTGGACGACTTCACACACAACCTTCGAATCTCTTCGCAGGCGTGCATGAAGGTTTCCTCACGATGTTTTCCTTCACCGTAAGAGCGTCGGATAACGTACATATATTTTTAGAAAATTCGAAAATACATTGGTACGTGTCGGGATTTGAACCTCAGCCCTCCCGGTAGGAAGGCGACAGTCCACACCACTGAGCCACCGACGCTCTTCAATTTCGAAAATGTATGTACGTTATCCGACGCTCATACCGTGAAGGAAAACGTCGTGAGGAAACCTTCATGCACGCCTGCGAAGAGATTCGAAGGTTGTGTGTGAAGTCGTCCAATCCGTACTGGGCCGCGTGGACGACTAAGGCCTAATCACCCTATACGGGTAGGCTCGTGCCCCTCGGTGGGGACGTTTAATGAGCTGATGATGATGACCCTGTGTGTCCAGATAACCCGGAAAATCGACAACATTAAATGATTTCCTCTTATTCACCGACTTTCCTCAACAGATCTGAAACCACAGGCCATCTGCTGTTAACAACAGTACTTAATTTGACCACAATGTAAATTATTTATTGTTTTCGCGATTAGTGTCTCTCACTTTGCATACCCTACTCATAATCTCTGTGCACGCCACTGGCTGACACCCAAGCTGTGTTGCTGCGGCCGAACAACTTATACCGCGAGTAACACTGCGGGGCAAGGCTAGTAAGAAATAAAAACGTATAACGATTCAAGAACCCAAACACAAACGTGGACTTATAAAAAACAACACTAATTTCAAATTCTAAAACAAACTTCATCTCCTATTAATTAGATACTTTTTAAGAAACACAATCATAAGTAGATATTGGTGCATTTCCCGAAAATTTTGGCCAAAGTTTCTAAATAAAAACTCGTCTCGAAGTCTCAAAGGTAAAAGGTGCTTAAGTGTAAAACTTGAAATATAAATGTCAAGTGAGGGAGGTCGATGGAGGTGCTCATTAGCGATTGCTCGCTTCTTTTTAAGTACTTTTAGGGATCCGTTGTCTTATAATTAGACCTTTATGTGGAGAACTTGGATTCGTGTAAATTTGGGTTGTGTATTGTTGAGGAAGAGTGGCCTTTTCTGGCAAAGGTGCTTTGCTCTTATAACAAGAGGTCAACAGTTTCATGTAAATAATAACATGTATTATATATTACAGAGTGTTTATTTGTGATATTAAAATAACAATACCATTTATTTTGGAAAAATAAAGTCAAGCATAATGATCACGCAATGCGGATACCGCAGCGTGATCATTATGCTTAATTTCGGCGACCGAAAAAAATCGCAATTATCATCTCAACACCTGCCTTCGTCGTCATCGTCATCAGCTCATTAAACGTCCCCCCGAGGGGCACGAGCCTACCCGTATAGGATGATTAGGCCTTAGTCGTCCACGCGGGCCTAGTGCGGGTTGGACGACTTCACACACAACCTTTGAATCTTTTCGCAGGCGTACATGAAGGTTACCTCACGATGTTTTCCTTCACCGTAAGAGCGTCGGATAACTTACATATAATTTCGAAAATTCATAAACATATTGGTAAGTGGCGGGATTTGAACCTCAGCCCTCCCGATAGGAGGGCAACAGTCCACACCAGTGAGCCACCTGCCTTAAATGTTGCTATTTCCACAGGCCTACCCACACATAGCTATGGGGAGATTATAATAATAAATATCCACTGACATTCACACAGCGCCATCTATCCCCAAACATTGCATTAGCTGTAATATGGATACTTAACGGAAAAACATACTCATATAATTTTGTAAATATACACGTATTATTAGCGTATTATAGAGCGTCGGTGGCTCAATGGTGTGGACTGTCGCCTTCCCACTGGAAGAATTTTCGAAAATATATGTACGTTATCCGACGCTCTTACGGTGAAGGAAAACATCGTGAGGAAACTTCATGAACGCCTGGGAAGAAATTCAAAGGTTGTGCGTGAAGTCGTCCAATCCGCACTGGGCCCGCGTGGACGACTAAGGCCTAATCACCCTACACGGGTAGGCTCGTGCCCCTCGGTGGGGACGTTCAATGAGCTGATGATGATGACACGTATTATACATAGATGAAGTCGTTCAAAAACACCTAGACCTGTACAAAAAAATATTCATGCACACAAATGTACTGCACATGGATTAAACCCGGAAGGAACATGGGTGCTGCTGACTTCCTAACCATTACACCAAACCGCCAAAACCAAAGCTTTGATCTATCAAAGCTTTAATAAAGTTGTCTAGTACAAACTTTCAGTCTCAAAACCTCCAGTGTCAATATCAAAAGGTAGTCACTAAAAAAGTAGCAAATTTTCTTTGCTAACTTCCACAACTTTCGTTGTAAGTTGGCTTCCACGTCGCTTCAGTGTACGGAACCCGGCAAATGCCGTTACTTACTTAGAGATCCGTGCGTCTGCTACAAAGCTGTTTAGTGGGGTAAAGTTTCGTAAGTCAATTCCACATCGATCCCATCCTAGAAAAAAGTGTGACTCGACGTTAGTTGTACAGTTTGAGGGCGTCTGACTTTGTGATTGTCAGTCATCATCATCAGCTCATTAAACGTCCCCATCGGGGGGCACGAGCCTACCCGTATGAGGTGTATAGGCCTTAGTCGTCCACGCGGGCCCAGTGCGGGTTGGACGACTTCACGCACAACCTTTGAATCTCTTCCCAGGCGGAAAACATATAAAATAACCAAATACAGTAAATCACAAAAAGAAACACTGATATAACATAGATATAATTAGAAAATCGAAATCACATGGTACGTGCGGGAATGAACCTTAGCCCTCCCGGTAGAAGGGCAACAGTCCACACTATTTAGCCACCGACGCTTTTGTCAGTATTTCTTATTTATGCTTCTCCTTCTAGTTGTTCAGTGTTGGTTTAAAATCGTGTTTCGTTTGGTTTGTACAATTTCCGGTAGTCCATTTCCCCCTCACTCCAGTATGGCAGCGGCTTTGCATATTCCTATCTAAAAGGCAAGCACACGCACCGGTGGCACTTCTGGTGCACCGTGTTCCTGGCGGAGAATACTTTCCATCAGGTGTCTCTCTTGCTCGTTGCCCTCTATTATAAAAAAAATATCCACGTGATTCAGGGTCTTGGTTTCAACTCCTGCCGGAAGACCGCATAGCGATAGTCACTTTGTGAGATTCCCAGTTTGGTTAGGACATTGTAGGCTTAATCACCTCATAGTATAAAAAGAATATGATGTTATACTTCAGTACTTTAAGCCTGTCTGATCCGGTTACAATCTTAGGATGGTAGCCGCCACAGACATCCGAGTATACAATTAGACTGGACAAGCCGCCAAGTTTATAGGCAGTCCCAGTCGCAATTTCTTTTCGGTTCTACCTGTGAAAAGTTATTATATTTCTTGGTAAATTTACTGATTCATTGCGATGATGCATGTTACAATGCACAAAATGGCATTTTGGAAAAAACGGTAATTTCTTCTAATATTCGTGCGTCTTGACTCGTCTCACAGAGCGTAAATGGCAGCCAGTGTATGCTCGTTGAGCTTACATTTGTCGCACTTTAAACGCGGCTTGCCCCATCTCCTGTATTGGAAATCTGGTAGTCGCTAACACCTACTTATCCGCATTGTGGGTTACGGTCCAATTGCTCCAAAGCTTCTGTGCGGGAAGGCCTATGCTCTGCGGTGGGATGTTTTATGCTGATGATGATAAGTATTAAGATCACTTAGTAACTTGAAACCGAAATATCACAGGCTGAAATGCTTTAGTTATAGCGATATATATAATTTTTAAAGTCTGCCATGTGTTGATCCGAAACTACGCAAATCCAATGCTGAGGCAGGGTCCTTTTTGTCATGGAGATATATTGCATAATGTAAATAACCCTAAACTGTTTTCTTTTTTAACAAATAAAGGTTTTTCTTCTGTCAAAAAAAGTTTTCCTTTTTCTGATACAGCTTTTTTTCATTTTCAAGTCTTAATCCCTAGCATTACAGAAGTCAAATTCAATGGTGGTCTCCGTTATTTAGCATATAAGCAGCAGGCTTTGTACTTATTACTCCACAGCACCTGCTTGATTACTGTCAATTGTACGTTTAACGTTACGCTATTTCAAACCTGCTACTGTCATTGTCGTCAATGGAAAAAGTTCTCTCAGTTCTTAATATATAGTTCATTATTCTTCGCAGTGAAACTTGTAACATTTGTTTTCTGGTGCACGTTGTTATTTGTTTCCAATGTGTCTGATTGTGGACTTTATCTGTGGGATCTTACAGTTCATGGTGGTCTGGCAAAGTTATTACTTGACTCATGCAATTATGGTTACACCTTAAATCGTTAGTTATAGAGTTGCATTTTGGTTTTTAAAATGTCATGTACATTTCCTCAACATGATTTGTTCCTGTATTATAACGGTTAATTATAAGGAATATAATATTTTTTACAATGTTAGGATGGTAGTCATTAATACCCATCAATCTGCATTGGGCACTCGTTTTGGGCTGGTCTAGCCATTCTTTGTTATTTATAAGACTGATTTATGAATAATTTAAATAATATATCATTATCAGCTCATCAAACGTTCCCACCGAGGGGCACGAGCCTCTATACGGGTATATAGAGTGATTAGGCCTAAGTCATCCACGCGGGCCCAGTGCGGGTTGGACTACTTCACACACAACCTTTGAATCTCTTCGCAGGCGTGCGCAGGTGTCCTCACGATGTTTTCCTTCACCGTAGGAAGGCAGTCCAAACCATTGAGCTACCGACGCTAACAATATATATGGCGTGACAGTTGATTAGTCTGTCACTGCATTGCATGCATATTTAAGCGAATAGGCGAATAGGGACTGTGCTACATAAGTAGTGTCATACGATATTAGACGCGAGTGAGTGTCCTAAACACACCACAACAACATTTACGACTCTCCGGATGATCAAAGTGTCTCCGGATTTCTGGAATCAATTGTTCCGGAAACGCCTTTGTTGTCACCCAGGATATCCGGGTACAGAGGTTAAATGAAAGGTTGCTGGCGGAATTTTCGGAGTTTAAAAAAAATAAGGATAAAAGAAGGACTTCTCTATAGGCAGCGGTATTTATACTATACTAGCTTTTTTTTTTTTTTCGAACTGACTACTGCTGTTGGCCGCAGATGGCCTTTACAGCTTCACCGGGCCAGTGGCGAGCACAGAGGCTCTCAGCCTTAAAATTTACACAACGAGCCTAAGGGCGTCCCGAACGGGACTCGAACCTCGGCTTAGGGCGTTGCGGGGGGGGCTTGGTAGCCTAACATATGTTTGGGGAGAAAAGCGACCCGGCACATGCCGGTTACGCGAATAGGGACTGTGCTATACTAGCTGGTATTGCACACGTTTTAAGACATTCTCCCGCAGTAAAATATAACCTGAATCGTTCCGTTACGTCACGAGACACGGGGCCGCCGTTCGGTAATACCACAGACATTCGAATATACAATTAGACTGGACAAGCCGCCAAGTTTATACGCAGTCCCAGTGTCGCAATTTCTTTTCGGTTCTTACCTGTGAAGTTATTATATTTCTTGGTAAATTGACTGGTTCATTGCGATGATGGCATGTTACAATTGCACAGGATGGCATTTTGGGAAAAAACGGTAATTTCTTCTAATATTCGTGCGTCCTGACTCGTCTCACAGAGCGTAAACTGGCAGCCAGTATATGCTCATTAAGCTTACATTTGTCGCACTTAAAAACGCGGCTTGCCCCATCTCCTGTATTGGGAAATCTGTGTGTAATACATTGCTTTATTTTTTAAAAAATAATGTCTTTAATAAAAGTAGGTTATCTTTTTCCTAATGGCATCAGCTACCTGCCAAAACAAAGTCCTGTCCAAATCCATACAGCCGTTTCAGAGATTACTCGGAACAAACTGACAGAAAGACAAAATTTTTGAAAATTGATATTTTGGCATATGTACCGTATATATTCATATTGCAAGAAGAAAAAAAAGGTTATTTCAGTATAACAAACAGATACTCCAATTTCACTTATCATCATCATCAGCTCATTAAACGTCCCCACCGAGGGGCACGAGCCTACCCGTAAGGGTTTAGTCGTCCACGCGGGCACAACCTTTGAATTTATTGGCAGGCGTGCGCAGGTGTCCTCACGATGTTTTCCTTCACCGTAAGAGCGTCGGATTGACGTACATATAATTTCGAAAATACGAAACCACATTGGTACGTGGTGGGATTTGATAAAGTTTCGCTGTTGGCTGCGGATAGCCTTTACCGTACTGATCCACCGGACAAGAGGCGAGCGCAAAAGACTCCCAGGTCTAAAATTTTAGCCTCAGTGTGTCCCAGAGTGGATCGCGAATCAAGGCTTAGGGCGTTGCCGAATTAATTCTATACGAAGTTACTTTAAATTAACATTTTATTCAATATAGACTTTATGCTTTGCCTTACTTGAAATTAATGACCCAATAATTTGCAAGTATGGTATTTGATAAATATCATATCTATATATTACGTTGTGGTACTGAGATTGATGTTAATTGTCGCGGGTATCGTGTGCAGACTCCTTAGTCACATGTGAACTACTCTTTACATTTCGTGGTGACGCAAGTCATGAGTGACGGCGATTTTCACATTTTATATTTCGCAACCATCTGGTTTCGACGCTCTTACGGTGAAGGAGATCATCGTGAAGAAACTTTCACGCACGCCTGCGAAGAGATTCAAAGGTTGTGTGTGAAGTCGTCCAACCCGCACTGGGCCGCGTGAACGACTAAGACCTAATCACTTTTTACGGGTAGGCTCGTGCCCCTCGGTGGGGACGTTTGTTGAGCTGATGCTGAACCATCTTTAAATTAGCAATTTAATTGCACGCCTAGGCCGTTCGTTAAACGCCTGCATTCAATTTACATTTACGTTGTTGGTGCCATAATTATTTTGATGACTAGTGACTAAGTACTAGCGCTGCAGTGGAAAAACAGAACTAAATTTGAATTACTTGGCTGAGCTTGATCAGGCATTTCGAAAGGGCTTACTTTCAATACGCCAAGTTGTTAAACGTTTAGTGGCTTTTGTTCAAACTACTATCGGCCTACGCATACAGTTAAATGCCGGCGTTTAACGAACGGCCTACGAATCCAATTGGAAGGCTAATTTAACCAGATGGCTACGACATATATATGGTGTGATGAGACGTTAACACCAAGGGTCCACCAACATCCGCGGGCAGTACAAACACATTTTGTACATGACCGTATGTTTTTTTATTTTTTTATAAGTATACAGGACGGTCAGGACGTTCATCTGATAGTAAGTGATACTCCGGACTGAGACAGAGCGGCATTGAAATAAAATTAAAACTTGTAGGCATTTTAATTTTATCTTATTGCCTGAGATAAAATAAATATCTATTATCAGCTAAAATTTTACTATTTATTTATCAGCTAAAACTTTAGAATTTTCAAAACGCTACGTCTTATGACTTAAATTAGTTAAAGTGGGTGCTTCACCTCTCAAGTTGTCTCGGAGACTACTTCACACCCACTTGGTTTGCTGCCGCGTATTAGCCTCCGATGACATTGTTTTAGGGTTCCGCAGTGAATATTGCGAACGGTTTCTTTATACAGTAACAATCACACAGCCTGAACATATGATCATCATCATCGGCCTATAAAAGCCTTAGGGCTTAGGCCTTCCCAAAAAAGCGACTACTGAGTTCTTGCTGGATTCTTGTCAGTAGAAAACTACCGTCCGAACTAGTGGTAGCTTCATTTGACTTTCATAAGTTTCTGTAAGACCTAAACTGAATAAGACTTTTTGTTTTGAAAAGCATAGC
>PQWD01000198.1:63305-87079 GCA_019425675.1 Leucinodes orbonalis
TATACATAGATTTCCCCTCCCTCCAACTTAAGGGGTTTCGGGGCAATTTCAGAATTTTATTCAAAAAATAGTTATATGAGCTAACCTTAAAAGATAGACATATGCTGTCGCGGACTTTTTTGTAGACCTTTAAAGGAGAACAATACTCATACATGACTTTTGTGTAACTTAACCGTTTACGCAGCGTACGCAGCGGAAGCTCCAAGTATGAAAAATACCCCCGATTTGAAACATTTTCATTACTGCTCCGCTTCTATTACTCGTAGCGTGATGATATATGCCTATAGCCTTCCTCGATAAATAAGCTATCTAACACTGAAAGAGTTATTCAAATCGAACCAGTAGTTCCTGAGATTAGCGCGTTCAAACAAACAAACTCTTCAGCTTTATATATTAGTATAGATTTGCATTTGGGAATAGAAACCTGTAATTTAGTGAAAAATCGCAAACAAACTTCCATCCTCATTTATTATCATCAGCTCATTATATGCCCCACCGAGAGGCACGTATCTACCATAGTCTGTCATGGTCAGGCGTATCACTTATCATCAGGTGAGCGTCCTGACCGTCCTGTTCTACAAAAGCACGTCAATTCGTCACTCATTTTTCTATAGACGGGCAATCAGACAATCACATACACGTATTGTTCAGTGCTTGCCGCGACTGCTGCCTTTCAACAGCAGTACTTCAGAGTGGTCCCCCGAAGTCTGAGGGTGCAGGAGGGCTCTGAAGCTGTTCTAGAATGTTCCGTGGCGAACTTGGCTGGTCAGGTGCAATGGGCGAAGGATGGATTTGCGCTTGGTAAGTTTTCAGTTGTACTTTCTCTTTTTCCTAGTCCACCATAAGGGCAGATAAGAATTAAATTCATCATCATCATCAGCTCATTATACATCCCACCGATGGGCACGAGCCTACCCGTATAGGGTGATTAGGCCTTGTGCGGATTGGACGACTTCACACACAACCTTCGAATCTCTTTGCAGGCGTGCATGAAGGTTTCCTCACGATGTTTTCCTTCACCGTAAGAGCGTCGGATAACGTACATATAATTTCGAAAATTCGAAACTCATTGGTCGTGGCGGATTTGAACCACAGCCCTCCCGGTAAAAGGCAACAGTCCACACCATTGCGCCACCGACGCTCTGAAGAATTAAATTGCCGTAGACAAAACAACACCCATACCATTATTACAGTCTAAAATGTCCACTACTCAACGAAGGCCTCCCCTAATAACTTTCTCGTGGTAGACTGCGTCCTGAGTTCTGAGAATTTTCTTGCTAGTTTCAACCTCATCATTTAATGATAAGCATGACAACGGTTCTTGGAAAATCATTCATACATTCGAATCAACTTTGTAACGAACTTCAAATCAAAAAGTAATTAAAACTCAATGCGAACTATCAATACCGATACAATTAATAACCAATACCTTCAGAAATGTACCTCTATTTATATCCATTCTAGGAAATATCCCGATCAATAAAACACCTGTTATCTTCAAACCCAATTGTCTCAATTAGCAAAAACCGCAAAAGGCAAAGTTAAATAAAGAAGCGGAATTACTGAAGACATAATGTTCGCATTCAGAAGATTCCTTTTAAAATCTACACTTTGAATTATAAGCCAAGGGATGCTTGAGTATTGTTTAATTGTATTTTAAGCCGAATTCTTTGGGAGGGTGAACTTGGAAAGGTTTTCTAATCCCACCCTGTTTCGGCCCTGTTTAATTGTTTGCCGAGTGACATTTGGATTTTTCCGATCCACTGAGGCTGTTAAAGATGAGACACGATGTTGTTTTAGTATTCCAATCGTTATTGTGACGCGTTACGCTAAATTGTTTGAATAAATTTGCAATTTTACAAGTTTAGTGTCTGGACTATGCCTGATAAATACTTTATTGAACTAGTCTCACTGCTAAGCTCAAGTTATCTACATAGAACACCATGGAAAGATGGACCTTGACTAACGCAGGCCAATGTATGGCCTGCGTTAGTCATGTCCATTGGTGCATGTTGAGTAGGTTTCCAAGATCCCCGGACCATAGTTTAACGTTTCTAAGATAGCCCGGACCATGGCAAAACGTCCCTTTCAAAGCACGGAGGATTCGAGCTCACATTTTGCGTTCACCCGTCTGACATTCGACATTTGAGATAGTTGCTTAAGATGAGCAATCATCAACCGAACGGATCGTCATCCTTTCAGCCTATATGTCCACTGCTGAACGAAGGCCTCTCCTAATAATTTCCACGCGGGCCGATCCCCAGCATTGACAAAATGTATAAAAGCGTTTAATTATGTAAAAGAATTATGATGCTGATGATGATAATGAGATGCAGGGTATACACTGTTCAGAGTGCAAGCAAACAATTAATGCTTAAAGAAAAATGAAAAATACAGACGGATATTTTAAAATTCTTACAAATCTTTTCAAGCGGCAAAGGTTTTTACTTTCTAAAAATTTTTAATGACCAACCAAAATTAATTTAAATCACAGAAAGACTCATTGTTAAAGAGACAAATATAGCTACTTTGAAATTATTTTACAATCATTCTGGTATATAATCAAAAACACGTTAAAATAACAAGGAAAATGTCAAAGCAGAGATACAACTGCATGAATAGGCCAATAGAGAATGAAGCAATTGTTGCATGCCACCAGGTGGCGATTCTTGTGGCTTCAGCGGGTTGGTGGAACTCATGTCATGGGATATAGCGGGTTTCTTGACATTTTTAAATTGAGCCACGATGTAGATAGGTTTTTTTATAACATAGGACGACAAACAAGCATGCGGTTGACCTGATGGAAAGTGTCACCGCCGCCCAGGACTTTTGCAACAGCTGAGGTCGCAGGGATGCGTTGCCGGCCCTTAATATAGGAATACGCTACGCCAGGTCATATCGTTCCGGAAACGTTCCGATGGCAACTGATTCCACAAATAAATCGTATGCGGCAGAAAATGTCATTATGTACTTACATCGAATTGGCTGTCTATATCAAACATGTTAGAATATAAAAGCAACATGGCTCCTGTCGCCTTTAGTTTGTCAGAAATCCTCGAAGCATCCCGAGTAAGATCGGGATACTAAGATTTCTGATAACTACTAAATTAAAAGCCAAGAAATAGCAAGATTCCCATGCAGACAGCCTTTTATACATCTTTCGGGCAAAACGGAAAAAAGTCATTTACAATTATATGAGATGTCTGCTTAGTTGTTAACTTGTTACGTAATCAACACAGAAATATGGAGAGCTTACTTCTTAAGCTTTAGAGCGTCGGTGGCTCAGTGTGTGGACTGTCGCCTCCTACCGGGAGGGCTGAGGATCAAATCCCGACACGTACCAATGTATTTTCGCATTTTCGAAAAATATATGTACGTTATCCGACGCTCTTACGGTGAAGGAAAATATCGTGAAGAAACCTTCATGCACGCCTGCGAAGAGATTCGAAGGTTGTGTGTGAAGTCGTCCAATCCGCACTGGCCCGCGTGGACGACTAAGGCCTAATCACCCTATACGGTAAGCTCGTGCCCTCGTGGGGACGTTTAATGAGCTGATGATGATGACTTCTTAAGCCCCATGAATAACATTTTTAACAAAACCACGAAAACAACTGGCAATGTTGGCAAAATTGGTATACCCATTATTTCATTTAAGCAGTTATTGAATGCATCGATATCAATATACAAGAATATCAAGAATAACATATTACAAGTCATTTAATAATAATACGGTGAAGGAAAACATCGTGAGGAAACCTTCATGCACGCCTGCAAGAGATTCGAAGGTTGTGTGTGAAGTCTTCCAACCCGCACTGGCCCCGCTGGATGACTAAGGCCTAATACCCTATACGGGTAGGCTCGTGCCCCTCGTGGGACGTTTAATGAGCTGATGATGATGAAATAATAATACAAGACTGACTCGACCCCTTGGATAAACAATACACTAACTAGACGTGCAATCGCAAGTGTCCGAGGCTAAAGTCTGCCCATCGCGTCACTTGGGCAGAATTTTCATTCATAATCACGTCGCTCACTACATGTCATAGCGATAAAGTAGATTGCTCGTGCTCTTGATTTTGTACCCTTTTCATAACGCTTTAAGGTCAAAATTTTATTTAATAATTTCGTGTCATAAATATAAGAATAAGTCAACGAATGTGCCAAGCAGCTTGGACATTTTAAGGATGATATTTCTTCGTAATTGCATCAAGTTAGTTTATTGCTTATCTAAGTTCGATCCACTAGAATAAAACAATATAACATGGCGCAGAAAACTTAGACGAAACTTGACGTGGAAAAAGGTGATACATCCTTACCCGCTTCAGTTTACCACTTGTGTTCCACTCACAATCAAGTGCCGTGGACAAAGCTTGTGTGACATTCGTATTGGAGCGATGCGTATTCACTTAGGTATACGTTTCGAGTGCACTTGGATGCCCGAGATGCACTGGGATAACCTACCAATATTCTACTTCTATATGTTATCTACCGAATGTTTTACATTCAAATCTGCAGGCCGATTGCGCTAATTTTGACAGCTATAACGTTACTACGCTTGGACTGAAATATAACTTTGGTCAATATTATTTCTTAGATTTTCTGTATTCAGGTAGGTTCCATACTAGTTATCTAACGTACACCAGATGCTCTTTCTTACATTATTACGTTTATAACTCCCATCTTCATCAACTTTATGTAACCATATTAATCTACAATCAGAATAATGCTTACTTAGGACTGAATTTTTATTAGGCTGTAAGCCTTTGTTGTAATTCATAGTAAAAAAAGTAGGGGTAAAAACAACAATGCTATTAAAATGTTGGATACATCGTACCTCCGAGTACACCCTTTTTAGAACTAATCAAACTTATTGCCTGACGCGCTTCGATAAGATTTTTATTACAATGTTTACATTATAAGAAATTCTAAAACAAAATTGAGCAGGATTTCTCAAAATAATATCGAAAGAAAATGATTGGCATTTTTATATTGCTTTGGTTAAAAAGTCTATGCTCAAATACGTATTATATTTGATAATTAACTATATGTTTATTTATTTATTTGGGAAACAAACAATACAGTTTCATACATATACAAAAAACAAAAAATGTACTATCACAGAAATCAGTTGAGTCTCCAATGTTGTTAAAGAAAAACGTTCGAAACTAAAAATACTATATTTGAAATCTCTAATATCAATTATACCTCTATAAGTTCCAATCTCACGGTATAGTAAATTCACTCACCGAAACAATTAAACTTATCAAAAAAAAACTCTGATGCAATCAGACAAATCTCGGATTCACTGGCAATTTTTGAACGTTAAGAATTATTTGGTCACAGTGTCGATTAGGTACCGAGTAATTGTTTTAAGTATAAATTGCACGAAATCGATGATGAATCGATAAAAATAGTCGATTAAAACGTCCATCTTTAAGTCACGCGATGAAGTAGCGGACCTAGTGTGTTTCCTATAGAAACACCAACATATAGACAATTACTACGGTTATAAAAACTCAACTGTGAGTGACGCTTCTGTATGAATATGCCTTGATCACGCTTATATTTTTTATAACAAATACTTGGATTTCTTCAAATTATTGCAGTTCACTGCTGGACATAGGTTTCCTCCTTTTTGCGCAGATATCCCAGTCCTTCGCTTTCCTCATACTGCCTTCATCAGATACACATACACACCAGAGGATGTCCTTCATTTTACTAGCTAAAACGCGGGATTTTACGTTGTACCTGTCAAAAAATCCATTCCAATACCCATCATCTGATCCAACAGCCATCAGTTCTAAGACATACGTGACGGGCCCATTGCCACTTCAACTTGCAGATCCCGAATTTCAAATACATTGACATTATTTGACTCGAAATTTAATTATCTTCATTTCGCCATATTTTAAAGACGATAATGAAGTACGTCAATAAATTATAATAAACTTATAATTTTCAATACTCAATTCTTAGTAGGTACAGAGGTTTGGTGGACCAAAACATTTTAGACCTTGTAATAAGGGCGCTGCGATCTAGTATACCTTATCTTAATCTGGATATTAATGTAAGGTTATTAATGATCAATGATAATTTTATGTAAGTTTAGTGAGTAGGTTCCAAAAATACTAATGAGGCTCAAAAGGTCCCTGCTTAATTACTATACCAAAAACTTCCCAAAAAAAAACTTGTATAAAATTTGAAAAATCTCACTTTGTAATTGTATCAAACGCCTTTGTGAACTCAAGTTTCATGCGGCGTTTTGTTTTCTTGTTGATTACGTTTTAATGAGCGTTTTTCTTTCAGGATTTTC
This sequence comes from Leucinodes orbonalis, assembly GCA_019425675.1. Classification (NCBI taxonomy): domain Eukaryota; kingdom Metazoa; phylum Arthropoda; class Insecta; order Lepidoptera; family Crambidae; genus Leucinodes; species Leucinodes orbonalis. The sequence continues at coordinate 69,619 of PQWD01000198.1, forward strand.
CTCGGTCATTCCTGGGTATCCGAGGTATACCATGTTCGGCGACCGACGTCATGGGGTTTACAACCTTCGTATTGTAAACGCATCTTTGGAAGACGATGCCGAATACCAGTGTCAAGTTGGACCTGCGCAGATGCATAAAGTCATCAGGGCGAATGCGACTTTGACCGTCATATGTAAGTATTGTTTTTAATGTTGTTAATTTATGATACAAAAATATAGTAAAAAGATTCTTAGGAATGCTTTTCTAGAACCTCTACAATTTCTAATTGCAAGTCTCATTCGGTATTTTCCACCATCCGCACTAAAATGACAAACCTTATTTTTATCAAAACGCACCTTATTTTATGTGTCCTTTCATTAATCACTTTTGTTTTATTTGCAATCTTGGATTTTTAAATACACTGACACCATCAAATATTAGGTGAATTATTGATGAAAGTGAGCAATGACGTCACATTTCAATAATCTCATACAAAAATATGGAAAAGTTCTTTTTTGACAGTTCATAAAAACTGCGTCAACGATAAGTGGTGTCAAATTCCCAATTGCAAATCTAACATTAGTGCACGATATTGAATCATCAGAAATATTCGGAATGTTTCACAGTAAAAGACAGGACTTCATGATAAACATATGTAAATTGGGCTGTATCTTTCCACGGGAATCGAATGCGGATTGATTGGACGACTACCAAACATACGTCGATTAGCCCGAAGGCTTATTGTGCCTTCTTAAGCACGAAATCATCAGCCTATCAGGTGTACGAGTATCTATTCAGCTTTCTATCATTGTTTGATGAACTCTGTTTTTGCTTCCTATATGTGTACTGTTGTACATATAAATGTTGTCAAATGTTGGTAGACCTATTAAATAAATAAATCAGGTGATTCAGTCTGCAATGTCATGAGAAAATCGCACAAATTGACTGTGTGGTGTCTTCATGATAGGTATTTGATTCCCATATAACGCAGGACACGTGTATTGAGAAATAACTCAAAACACAATGACAATATTTCCGTAGCTAAGGTTAAGAGCCAGTGAACAAATTTTAGATTTTTTAGCATCTCATTTCTCGAGTCACGTATACTAAATAAAAATCTTGATGATAACGTAATGGCTCTCGTAATTAAAGAATGGTGCGTTTTTCTTTATTTTTGTTAAATTTAGAAATATTTAGGCTACCGTATTTTATTTTTGATTTGCGATATTTTTGACGTGGAAAATTTGATTTGTTGTACCATTGCACTGAGGGCTAGAAGTTATATGAAGGTCACAGTAAAAAGCAAAAGGCAATTAATATACTCATTATCGAAATTGGATGCTTTTCCAAGTATTTTAATCTATACAAAAGAAATCGGTCAATTATAACTACGACAAAAAACATAATTAAAAATAGAAAAAAAATCACGCATAACTTTCTGGAAAAGTCGTCAAAGAAAAAACAAGTAATTTGCAAAAAAGATATTCGATCAATCTCACTGTAGATGAGTTGAGTACCATTAATTATATTTTGTCTGATGTGAGGCTTTGTTTTAGTTAAAAAAACTTTGCAGATGTTTTTGTTCGGCATCTATCTTAGTCTAGACTTAATGTAGTAATCAATTACCTGCTATCAAACGGGATTTGATTTAATAAAATTAGGTTAAAATGTAAGCTCTCGTCAGTTTTTTATGATGAATAGGTATTGAAACTAGTAACAGATACAAGTTCATTTCATCCATGTTTTTATAATGACCGGTGCCAAAGTATTTAACTAAGAACCCATCAAAATTACCGGGTATAAGAGACCTAACATCTGTCGTCTCGGCTGACAGGTGCAGTGCGGCATTGACGGGTAATAATATTTGTCTATCAGTTGTTGGTATCTTCAATGCCGCACTGTCATGGTCAGGCGTATCAGATGAATGTCCTGACCGTCATGTACACTTTGCAACAAATGGTTATAATGAATGCCAATGTGTTCTTTATAATAATAATATAGAGAAGAGTGATGGTTATCGGTATATACTGCTTCATCCAACGCATTTCTAGCTATCCAATAGGCTTAAGACTACATGAAATCACGGATCAAAAACAAAAAAGAACTTAAAAAGGGTTTTTGTTCTTAAATCCTTGATCATAACTGGCGTGCTATTTTCAGTAATTAGGTTTGCATTATGCCAAAACAAAACCATGAATATAACGTAATAACAAACTTGTATTCATAACATAACACAGCAACATCTGACCTCATTATGCACTGAAACATTGAAATCAAATTATCATAATTAAACAGGTCTTTCTGTGAACATTTGGACGATTGTAAATTAATTGCTCATTAAAACCAACTGTTACATTACGGGATGATAAAACAAAGACAAATCAAAGGGGATTTCTTAGAGTATGTTTGTGAGTTGATGAAAACGTCAGTATGAGGTTGGTGCTATAAAATTAGTTTAAGGATGATTCCTTAAATTTTTTACTCGAGATATTAGGTATCAATCAATCACAATCGATTGTTTTTATGTCGTTTAGAGATAGTAACAATCTTTTATCACGCAGAGATTATCTAATGACAATCTGCGTAATTCGTTTTAGTTCAAAATGATTCAATATTTGCTACGATGCAGACTAACGCTAAAAGATATATTTTTTTGGATAGCGGTCCTATAAACTCTCAAACTATTTAAGATAATACTTTTAGTCTTGTCTTATTATGGAATCATCAGCTCATTAAACGTCCCCACCGAGGGCACGAGCCTACCCGTATAGGGTGATTAGGCCTAAGTCGTCCACGCAGGCTCAGTGCGGATTGGCCAACTTCACGCACAACCTTTGTATTTCTTCTCTGGCGTGCGCAGGTTTCCTCACGATGTTTTCCTTCACCGTAAGAGCTCGGACAAACGTATATATAATTTCGAAAATACATTGGTACGAGGCAGGATTTGAATCTGCACCCTCTAGATCGGAAGGCATCATTCCACACCAATGAGCCACCGACGCTTTCTATTAACTAATAATGGAAGCCCTCGGTGTCATCTCGCAGCGAAGTTTGTGTATGAACCATAACACTTCCCTATCCTTGACCTAACGTAATGACTGTTTCCACAACGTCAACATTGCAATATTGTTTTTTTACGAGTTCGTGAACAAAAATATATTATTATTAAGATCCCACAAAAAGTCGGTAGTAAAATCGGGCTAGTCCTCGAGGCTCGTAAATTTTCTAATAATAAGGAATATAGTTCTGAGAGATATTCAATTTCCTTCTACTTGTGTATCGTCAACCATCCGTGCTTCTATAATATTCCTTTGTTTGCAAGTCATTGCTTGCTTTTGTTTGCTTTTTTTTTTGGTTTTATTATATCATTGCTAATTGAAGAAACACAGCAGGTTTTACTGCGTCTTCAAAAATAAACTCAAAATTAAAGTCAGCCATTCCAGCATTAACTTTAATAACTGAAATTTCCTCAAATGTGTGAGCAACCCTTTGAATATTTCCTCAGTTATTAACCATCACGTTTACCCTACACCAAGATTACGGCGGGGTATATATCTAACGTTTTTAGATTACATAACACCTTAAGCGAGAAATCGTGTTAAAGTCAAGGGGAGAAGGTCGTAAGTGACGTTTTTATATGAAAAGCTTAACCCGCTGAATCAAGACTTCGGGTCAGATATTCGGGGTCAGAGGGACCGGTTTATGGGGGTGGTGAAGGGTAGCCAATGATAGGTTTCGGTGCTAGTGACGTTTTGAATTTTACTGTTGGAATGTTTAGTTGGAGTGCTGTTGTTTGTTTGAAATATCGATGGTGAGTTTTTTTTTAACATTGTTAACATTCAAATGTTTTGTATTTACATTTAAATGAAATGAAATGAAATGAATGTTATGAAAATGAAATTATATTTAATGAATGTAGGCCCATAGTAATACTTATGAATGTCGAATTTGATTCTACCACTGGTTCGGACTGTTGTTGTCTACTATTAATGTTGGATACATACTTCTAGTATAATAGGTGATAGCAGACGAAAACCATCACCATTGTGACAACTCTGCCAAAATCACCATAGTCGTAAAAGTTGTATCAATAAATTCCAAAACGTTGACTAGATGTAATTTATAATCAATTATTTTAATGAAAGAAGAGGCAGAAATGTTAAAATTCTCAGTGTCTCCTTTTTGCATAATGTGTCCAATACATCGATCTTATATTTCCAGATAACAGGGAATTTTATTAAAGTTAACAAGGTCGGAAATTCGGAGAACTCTCCAAAATTCATACATTCTACTTGTTTATATAACGAAATCATCAAAATGTTGATAATAGTAACAAGTGAATTCGAATTCATCTGAATCCATGTCGGATGTATAACGAACGTCAAACTTTTGACATTTATAACTTTGAACATTAATACTAACTTATTCTCGAGAGGTACTTTCAGGAATGAGTAGAGACGCGGCTTCCTAACAGCGATGAGATCTAGAATTGAGACTAAGAACTTTTGATTTGGGTGTCAAGAACTTGTATAGTTTAGTCCGTGCCTCAAAATTTAACCGCCGAAGAGAAGTTTGTACTCTTTTGTTTAGGTAAATGTCTTCGAAATTCGAAATATGTGTATGTGTGCTGACACTGCATTCAGAGCACTTTTTTCGATTGTTTTGTGAGCATATCACGAATCTATACTTTTTTACATCATTGGTTTAGTATTCATACTTTTTGATAATACAATAATAATATAGAGCGTCGGTAGCTCAGTGGTGTGGACTGTCGCCTTCCTACCGGGAGGGCTGAGGTTCAAATCCCGACACGTACCGATGTATTTTCGAATTTTCGAAAAATATATGTACGTTATCCGACGCTCTTACGGTGAAGGAAAACATCGTGAGGAAACCTTCATGCACGCCTGCGAAGAGATTCGAAGGAAGTCGTCCAATCCGCACTGGGCCCGCGTGGACGACTAAGGCCTAATCACCCTATACGGGTAGGCTCGTGCCCCTCGGTGAGGACGTTTAATGAGCTGATGAAGATGATGATAATACAATACCAGCAAAATGTTGTGAACATTATTATTTGATACGTAAAACTTACTCTAGAATTACTATAGTTCAATTAAATTGACCGCCTTAAGGGCTCAGACATAATAGATTTCCTATTGTGTCTGGATATTCCCGGCTTTCAATGGGGTAATATATTTGATGATAATATATATTAATAAGTTAAAATAGGCAAAAAAACAACAGTTGATCAATATTACTAAAATGCAAGTACAGTAAGAGTTAACTTTTGACAAAAACTAGACTTATCGGAATTTTGTTCTTGCCACAGGATTCCGAAAAAAATCATTTTGCAAATCTGAGTACCAAGTAATAATCATAGTCCAGTATAAGTAATTGTTCAACAGATACTTCAACACATTTGAGAATTTCTACGCCTTACGCAAAAATAAACATAATCCATGTTAATAAACTGACAATAGCTATTGGTGGTTAGAGAAGGGACAATTTAGACAATTGTAAGCACAACAAGAATAATCCATAGGGAATCATATTCAGACCTTTATAATCCAGGAATAACTGCCACGTGTAAACTACAAAACTTCCGATTTGAGCGTGGAAATAAAACTCATATATTTCACTTTAGTTTTCCAGGGAACATTCTTGAAAGTCTTTGTCTTTTGATATTGAATAAAGAGAATTTGCTTTGTATAATGGGCTGGATCAATACATTAGGTTCTAACGACCTGCCAATTAATACTGGATACTTGTAGCAAATAATTGCGTTCAAAATATTTCTATTTGTTTTTAAGAAGCCACACTTGACTGTTTTTTTATTCTGTCCTAGTTATGCCAATAACTTTTTTATATAAGTCATTCGCTTTCACCTAAACCACATGTTTTCATTTCATCAAAAGCTGAACGTAGTTCAGTGTTCTGTTGTATTATTTATACGGAAATCTCCAGAGTGCTTCTCTATTGATTTTGGGGTTTAAATTCATATTATATGAGATCGGATGTGTAGTCAGAGATTACCCGCCGTCTTTAATATTTGAGTGGATGCAGTACGATAACACCACAGATATCAGAATACACATTAGACTGGACAAGCCGCCAAGTCTTTTCGGTTCTTACCTGTGAAAAGTTATTATATTTCTTGGTAAATTTACTGGTTCATTGCGATGATGGCATGTTACAATTGCACAGGATGGCATTTTGGAAAAAGCGGTAATTTCTTCTAATATTCGTGCGTCTTGAATCGTCTCACAGAGCGTAAACTGGTAGCCAGTGTATGCTCGTTGAGCTTACAGTTGTCGCACTTTAAACGCGGCTTGCCCCATCTCCTGTATTGGGAAATCTGTGGATAACACATTGACTTGTTTACTGTAGTCCTGTGTATTACTACACTACTATTGATCTCTAATTTCATGAATACTAAAATATCTAAACCTTTGAAATCTTATGCCTGTATTCTAAAACGATACTCAACGTTGATGTTTACTTAAATTGTGTTAGAAAGGGATGTGCTATTTATCGTACAGAGCGCTACGTAAGTGAAGATCTACCTACGCTTGAGTCTAGTTTTAGAATATGGGCTTTGAATAGAGAAACCCTGTATTCTAAGGTAATGCGTAAAGAAAATTGGATCATTTGATATTCATAGCTTGAAGATCATTATAATATTAATGTAGTTAGATTGGAGCTAATGACGTTAGTTCTTCGAATATGCCTTATGCTAATGTGTACTTTATTCTTGAATGCTGTGTTATCTCAAATTTAATTAGTTTCCTATGTATTTAGATTTTAGTATCACATATCATCTATCGGTTCTGGTATCTAACCTACGAAACCGGTTAAACAAAAAGGAAGTTCATAACTGTAAGCTATATTTATTACTTCTATTTATAAATTCACTTTGTATATTCTGAAATTTTCATGTTTTGTTTAGAAACCTCTCCCATAATGGTATTTACGATTGCGTTCTGAAGGCTTATTTTCGGAATCTCATGTACTTCAATATAAATGTTTTATAATATCAATAATAGATGAACAAAAACACACTGTTCTAGTACGAATTCCGGGGCTTAATTCACCCTCTTGCTCGTCCTGTACGCACGTGGAGCCCGAATACAAATTTGGTTAGCACACGGAATATAAAGTATTAAATAAAAGAGGAAAAAGGTGAAAATAACATTTTATTAAGTCCCACTTAGTATTTTAATCGGAAGGTAACGATTTTGTTCTGTTTACTCTTGCCATTTCCAGCTGGCAACTCTAGGTGTGTCGTGCTTGATTTTTGTTGCTTCGATTTTTTTATAATTTCAATAAATTATTCATTACATTATTACCTCTCATCGTGTATTCCAGGCGTACTTTTTATTAAATAATGAAATGTTGAGCGGAATGAAATAATCATTCGATAAATTCTGATTTGCATACTACATTGAAACGTGTTCGCTGGATTTTTGTTTTGAATTTTGATCTCAAGTAATTTTACGTAGAACTAGATAGCTAGCTTGGGTAAAATTTTACTTATTTCGTCAAATCATATCTTATCAAACTTACCCTACTTATCGCGAAATAATCGGTTTCGATGTACCGATATCCAAACTTAATACTTAAAATTTTATACCTATATCCGAGCAAATAACTGATTAAAAGTATATTGTGTTATACGAGTATACTTGTTTTTTTATAATAATAATAAAACTTTATTTTCGAATATGTATCCATAGTTTGTAAAAAAAGATATTTTAGGGTCAGAAAGCAGGCTTTGAGCTATATGTAAATGTATTTTGGCGCTGAAAGCCGTGACCAATGTATCAATGGAGAGTCCCACCAATTTTTGATATGCATATCATTTATTTCATCAAAATTTCTGCCATTTTTAATATGACCCTATCATACTTTTTCAAGTCCCCTATCGATATCCTATCGCAGCACCATCACTAGCACCCGCTATAATAGAACTGCGACTATTTTACGAGGACCTTTTATTCAAATTCACTAGTTCCGTATCCAATAAGCAATAGTGGGGCTCTATATATCTGAAACCTCACATGCATGTAATAGTAGGGCTTGCGAAATTATAAATTTTCAGGACCCTTAAGAAGGCTTTATCTCGTTTCGTTTGAATTGGCTTAGGTAGTTTCGTTTTTTTGCAACCATCTGAAAATGGTTTTGCGTAGACCCATGTCTCTAGATTTTCAAGTACACAGAGGTCAACTTTGAAATGTGGCATGTTTTCACGTATTCGAGGCAGTGTTGACGTAAACTGTATTTACTACTAATAGTTATTGGATCATTTAACACTGCGTAGGTCACGGACAATCGTGTCATTAACTCTCAAGTGAGAGAACTGGTTGTGCTGATTATATATAAAGAACTAAAGTAGCTAGCAGGTTAACATGTAATTATTTCGTAGTTAGTTTATCCAATCTTAGGTCGACTCTAATTTAACCAATGTTTGGACAATTTAGATTTATGATTTAGTATTTAAAGAAAGTTTGACTTTTCATTACCTTAACTCAAATAATTCCCGAATTCCAAAAAAGCATTTTTATACTAACTAATGAAACAAAAAACATAACACTAAGCATGAAACTCATCGAATAGACAAAAGTGCAGTCCAAATTCCGAGTCTCATGTTTAATGTAAACAATAATAAAAATGATAAAAATGTACTTAAATTTGAAAAGAGTTCAAAACAACCAGTGGGAACTTGCACTTTTTCTTTTGCATCCAACAAAAACTCACATTAAGAGACTGCGACGAACGGAACCGAGTTTGAATTTAATCCTATTAACGGGCGGACTGTTAAACGCAAGGAAACAGAACTTAACTTTGTTTTACTTTAAATATTTGCCGCATTGTCTTGAATCTTTTAACCTTCTGCACTGTTGGTATAGAGTAAAGGATAATGTGTTTCATGAAGTGAAATTATGGCGTGGTGTTAAGTGGTCTTAAAGACAAACAAAAGCTGTGTGATGTTACGCTTTCGTCGCCTTGGTTAAAGATCTGTGTAATGAAGTTTTGTATTCCATCTAAAGTTTTGTTCATAACATTAGATACTTAATTTAAAACAGTCCTTAAAATTTTGAATCTATGGCTCTAATTTAAACTTGCAGATTTTTTTAGATTGAATATGCCATTATATTTGTTTTAATTATTTTGACATCACTAAGCCCAGTATAATCTTGTTTTGTATTGCTTAACAATGTAATTATCAATAATTTGAAACGAGAAACATATAACACGCATTGTATATGTACACCATGATCTTTTTACCTGTGATACCTTGCAATTGGCAGGTTTGCAGAAAGTTCTTCAGAAATATCAGAATTGTTATTGTGGATGCCTTATTTTTTTACAATTCACTATAGTCGAGCGAATTCTTCTTATTTTTCTCTCTAGGTTTGTTGTGAAATAGAAGCTCTAGTAGATTTCGGTCGAAATCGTTGAATGGGGTGGCCCCCTTCACTCCATACGGGGCGGTGGGGGTATTGTCAAAGTAATTTCTTTAGAATGTTATAGCTCAATATTATTACTAGACCTTACTAAGTATGTTAGAAGAGTATTAAATATATAATACTATGTGGAAAATGTTGCAGATAACCATCTTGTTTGACTAACTACCAAAACAGACTTACACGTCGTGATGGTGTGTAGCAGACAGCACTTCAGTTGTTTTTTAAATACTGAAAAGCCTCTTTTTGTATTTTGTTATACATCAATGATATTGTTTTTTAGAATATTTAGACTTCATCTCTTCTATAAAATAAGTAATTAAAGCTGTCGAAAAGAGATCTAATTAATATAATAGAACGTAACTTCAAAAAGTTGATTACAGGCTTTGACGGAATCGATTCATTTTATTATGACCCTTCTGTCTGTAATGTGTGTGTCAAGCGAAAAGTGTCAATGGCTTAGGAAATTCATTCGTAAACAATTACATAATTAGATGCTTTTTGTCAATTTTAAAATTTTGTATTATATAAAGTTTTTACGTGGAATTTAGTAGTAAATTAATGAGTAATTTAGCTGATCCTCCATTTTTTTATTATTCAGCGCCAACCTGTGATCTTCCGAGTTCGAGTACAAATCAAATTTCACCTCGAGGTTAAACGGAATACTATTTGAAATTTTCTATACAGAAAATATGTTAACCCCTGTACAACACAATACAAAGAACAAAAGAAAACCAAGTAAACATTAGTTTATCGAAATAGAAATGCACAAATTCTCAATTTCAAACAAATCCTTGCATACAGTAGAGCTGTCGACTTCTCGGCAATATCATTTTGAATTTTTAAACGGCATTCGATTGAGTTGGTTTGGAACATTGAAAGATATCCGCGAGGTTTACATTATTAATTTACAGAGAAACATGTACAGTCTCTGGAGAATGATATACTTCTAATTCAATTGGAAAATAGTATTCATTACTATATTAAGGTTAATAAATAGTATTCAATTATGACTTATCTTTAAATATTTTTTGTTGAGAAACCAACATCAAAATCTATGTCTTTATTTTGTATTTATCTTTGATACTAAATTATTTATTAATGTTATTATATATATTTGTGAAAATTAAATGTTTTTATTATTTTACAATTTATTTAAAATAAAAAAATTAAACCAATTTCTAATGATCTTATAAAAATATAGTATTTTTTTATGCACTTGGAAATTACTACTAATTAAATACAATTACTCTTAAATATATTCGTGAATTTATTTTAATTTGTTTTGTTAATGATCTTGCATGTACAACATATTTTGTAAATGTTTTTAAAAGTAAAATGTATTGTTGTTGTGCCCTTCAGGGTCCACATGTGAACTGTTATTACAAATGTACACCTTTTAACTTCATGTGGTATGCAATAAAGAATTGTGAATTGTGAATTATTATTTTCGGCGTCTTAGAAATATATCAAGTTGCTGTCATACAATGCAATTTCATTTTTCTGCATTTTCTTGAACTCACGAATCATTATCAGCTTCAGTTTGAAGTTCAACATTGTAAATGATTATATCTAGAAAGTTCTTAAAAAATAAATACACTTCGTTAAACTATTTCATAACCCAATATAAGATTATTTACATAGCATAGAATAGCTCCAAAAAATTGATCAACATAATATTTCTTTTCTGCGCGATAATACAGAGACTAGACAAAGAAAATAACAATCAACTTTTATTATTGGTGCATACTACCTTTTACGCCCAGGGCTACCAACATCGATAATAATACTGAAATAAATCCACGACAGTTGAGCGTTGTCGGAACGACAACCTTCAAAACAGTACGAAATACAGTTTCGTATTTTAATCGTTTCCTTTGCAAAATCGTTTACTGGTCGCATTTTAATTCAGAAAAATATTTCTTCCTTACCTTAAGCCTCGTGGCAGCTTTTTAAATAAATTTTTCGGATCTTTAATTTATGGAATAAATATAAATAAAATAGTATATACGCGAGTATATTTGCAAGTCCTTGGTGTGCGTCTCAGTTTTGCCATCACTAGCTTAATACGACTTATTATGATGGAACTGCTTGCTAGTTTTTGTTCTCCAGAATATAACTACATTTTGTTCTGTGAAAAAAGAGTGGTACATAGTAAGTGAACTTCTACTGATGACAAAGATGATCCTGATATATCATCTAATAGGAATAACGATATTATGCTAAAAGCTGATCTCCTAAATGATGCCTATTTTGTTATGTAATGGTGGCATATCAATAAGAAATTTCATCACCCCCTCTTTATCACCATTATCTTAAATAACAACGCCAGCCCTACTTAACCCCCCCGACCCACGCAATCTCGTCCTTATATAAAATTTGCAAACAGTATGAGAGAAGTTATGTTTTTTCCCCTAAACCCTTCTAAAATATTGATGGAACGGCTCCTTGGGTATATCTGACGATAAAAAAGATATACATGCTACGGCAAAGGCTAAAATCTTTACAAAAAGTTATTGATAACACGAATGGCGTGTAATAAAATGGTCTGGAGTGGTACAGCGAACGGGTTAAATAATGTTTATGCGTTTGCAGGAGCAGATTTTTTAATCTTACTTTACGGTGTTGAGTGTTAAGTGCTTAGTTTATGTACTTTTATACTTCGCGTTAGTTAAAGCTGAGTTGCAGTTTGAAATGGAAGTGGAATGTAGGCTTTAGATGCAGGTATAGGTACAAGCGACGAAACCACTTTAAAAAATATTCAGTAATATGATAAACATTGAAAACTTCAACATTGTTTTCAAAATTGGTATAAATTAATGCCAATGAAACTTACAACTGAACCATTGTCGTAAAGCTAAAAATGTAAAATGGTCAGTATGTGGTATTCAGCCAGCAATACCGTCATCACGATTCGCTGCATGAAAATAACGCTACGTTAACTCTGTACATTAACTTTAACATGTTAGTTAAGCTTCGCGTTTCAATGGTTTTGCAAACTGTATCCATATTGTTATTTGACGACCCATTTGGTGTAACGGTTGAGACGTTGGCTTCTACACCAAGGGTTCCGGGTTCGATTCCCGGGCAGTACAAACATTTGTGTCCATGATCATTTATGTTTGTATTGGTCTAGGTGTTTTCTATGTATAATATGTACGTACAAAACTATAAGTATGTTTATCCGTTGTTTAGTATCCATATTACAGGCTACGGCTTAGTTTGGGGCTAGATGGCGCTTTGTGAATTTCTGCGGATAATTTATTTATTATTTATTAATTGTAATACTAAATTATCATCATCATCATCGTATAAAGGCTGCAGGAAAGAGGCCTTTCCGGGATAACTAAATTATCAACATCACTACATACTTAAAGGCCAGTATTCTAGAACGAGTCTCAACGTTGATCCTCACTTAAATTGAGTTAAGAAGGGATGGCGCTATTTATCGTATAGAGTGCTATCCCTTTCTAATTGTATTCAAGTAATGATCGAAGTTTCAGTCTCATTCTAGAATATAAGCTGGAACCCTCCAGCTCGTATTCTAGAGACACAATCTCTTAAAACAGTATTGTTATAATGATACGTCAGCATTTTTGTACCAGAAAAGACGAAGTAATATTATTGTAACACTGTTTTAAGAGATGCCGGGCCAAGTTATACCGCTGTTTATTACTTAATCGAATCGCTTTGAGTACCTGTTCGAGTTGTTCGAGTAGGTATTTGAAATTGATCTATTGGTCCTTTGAAGGTATTCTCTGATTGAGATTTATGAGCAAAATTCAAAGGAACTGATTGTAGAAATGTTAGTTACCGTTTGTAATAAATATACCTTTTTTTATCCTCTATAGGCAGACCAGACATTTGACCGCCATCTCACCTGATGTAAGTGATGATGCGGCCGAGGATGGATCATGCCTGCCTAGAAACAGCCTATTCACTCTTGCCTTGAAAACGGCCAGTTTGTAATGATCGGGGAACACATACGGAGGCAAATTTCGCATGAAATTGGAATATATGGAATTAATTTGTATTGATCTTATTAAACCGATGGTTTGTGAAAGGTCACTGGTTCATGCCGGGGAAGGAAAGCATTGAAGGATGTTTGAAATGGGGAGACCTATGTCCAGCAGTGACCTGCGATAGGTTGAATAGAAGGGGAGACTTTAGGTGTAATAGCCGAGGTATCCTGAAACGAGCGAGGTCAATAAACTTATTATTGATAATACTTCAAATTTATTCCCATTTATTTATTTATTTATTATGGACAACCAACAAATCTTACACTAATTTAATCTATAATACAATAACTTAAAGTAAGATATAATATGCCAAGTGCAGATTCAATTACAGGTTGCCACGACATGCAATTTTGCAAAACTTTGTTTATAAGTTATGACTTTAGATTAAAAAAAAAACCATTAATCTTTAAGTTTAACTAACAGTTGTCTTTTATAAGTTGACTGGTTAGACCTGAAAATCCTATAACCAGGTCACACGAGAAATATATAACAACGATACAAAATATTAAATGGCTTCAGCTAATGTGTATTTGAGTAGGCGACTTTCGGCCCGCCGAGGTTATTCGTTATTATTATCTGCAAGATTTATCAAGTTTCGTACGAGACCCGAAGTTAATTTAGCTAAAAAAGGGCAAACTTAAATGGCACTTGGAGCAGTAACAGTCATTAGGGCTGAAACGTTCCAAAGTGACGAGAAAAGGGCAAAGGCCTTGTAGGTTGAGAATCTAAAACTAATTGCTTCTTTCGGGTGACAAGCAACAAATGATAATAGAGGCAATAAATATTTTAAATGAATCACGTACCTAGAAATGACACCGCTTTTAGCTCCCTTACCTTGTATTTTTCACAATGTTCGTATATAAATTGAATGAGAGTTTTTGCCAGCTATGTTGAAACCCTCCGGGCCGATGAATTGACGACTTGCGAAAGGTCGCTATGACGGTAACCTAGTTCTCTGACGGATTAAATCATTTCTAATCTTATCCCTAAGAGAGACTCCAAGCATAGCTCGCTCCGTTGCGCGTTGCGTGACTTTAAACTTGTGAACCAATCCCGCAGTCAGTGTCCATTTCTCAGCTGCGTATGTTAGCACGGGTAGGACGCCTTGCTCAAAGACTTTTACTAATAAGGTAATAATAATTTAAGGGTCTTCAATTAAACTTGCAACTGTTAACGTTATACTTCAAGCTTCTTGTATCTTTCCAGTTTTCATACCAACCTGCATGCTGTACAAAATGTAAAAAACGGCTTCACCCTACACAATATTTTATCTTGGAGCACACATGTGACGAGCCAAGGCATGTTTACAAATTCGACATGCAACATCGGATGTCTTTGAAAGAATGCAGACAGAGTTGGCATTTTTGTAAACAGAGTCAATACCTAGTATACATTCTACTGGTGTTTTATTACATGAGGAAAACTATTATATTAGTCCCTATTCCATTTCCTACCTATATATCATTGGAAGTACGAACATTTTCCAGTTATTCGTAGTGCTAGTGATTAATAATTATAATATTATTTTCTGTGCCTTAATTTCAAGTTTAACTTATCTGTTTCTACTAACTACTAAATTTCAGCCACATATTGTCTATTGCTAAACAAATGTCTTTCCCTATTAATTCCATACCTAATTTCTTCATCCAGCAGCCAACCTTGTGGATGGTCCTATACTAAGCTTACCAGCATCGACAAAATGTAGCCCACGTAGGGTTACATTTCGTTTAACTAAAAATTTGTATAAATAAGAAATAGATCAGTGGCTTCAAACAAAGCATTAGATTCACCATATGTTGCTGCAAAATTCTGGTATTGAAATACCTCTCCCTGTATAAACTAAGGCAGGAATTTCACAAATTCAACATTTTCTTACAAGTAACGTTCAACAGTTTTTATGGCTGTGCTCCTTGCACGGAGCAGTTTAAGATTTTATATGACTTTTAAAGTAGTTCAGTTTTTGTAGCTACGAAGTGTTGAGCAGCCCTGCTCTGAATGAAGTTTGGTGTTTAATTCAAGGTAAACACATGGTTTGATTCGTTTAGAGATTAATTTTTGGAGGCCAAGTTTTTTTTCAGAACACTCATATCTTTACGTGCTTCATTTTGCCGAATAAGTAGTGACCACAGACATCCGAATATACAATTAGACTGGACAAGCTGCCAAGTTTATAGGCACTCCCAGTGTCGCAATTTCTTTTCGGTTCTTACCTGTGAAAAGTTATTATATTTCTTGGTAAATTTACTGATTCATTGCGATGATGGCATGTTACAATTGCACAGGATGGCATTTTGGAAAAAAACGGTAATTTCTTCTAATATTCGTGCGTCTTGACTCGTCTTACAGAGCATAAACTGGCAGCCAGTGTATGCTCGTTGAGCTTATATTTGTCGCACTTTAAACGCGGCTTGCCCCATCTCCTGTATTGGATATCTGTGGTAGTGACTGATAACACTAAATAAATGCGGCTAGTAGAGTCCCTGTTTTATGAAATCTTCTAGGTAATCCCTGAAGTAAGTTGTAATTCTCTTCCTGAAATAACGTAAAAAATAACCAATGCCATCAATTTTAACTCAGAAAGTATGATATCTTCTCTGCTCTTTTGAATTGATCTCACGCACTATGTTAAATAATTCCTAAATTTACTCATATAACTTTTATTTTAACCGTCGATTCTTGAGTACGAATTCACTTCAGTGTTTCCAATACATTGCAAAATTAGTTTTAAACATTGGCAGCATCTTACTTTGCCGAGTAACAATAGGCTTAAATAAACTATAATTTTGGTTAACATTAAAAAACTGTCGTTGATTTCGTCAAAATTTTGAACTGCTTATATCTGAAATTAAACATAGGGTGTAAGTTATTATTTAACCTGTAGAATCTCTTTAACCCTGATGACATCTTATCATGAATGTGCTTAGACATAACATTAATGTGATATTCCCACATAACCATGATATACTGATGAAATATTAACGAGTGTTTCCTTGGTGAAATATATTACTGACATTTTGGTGCTTTGAGAATATAGGTCAATTGTCAGATGTGTGCACTGCGCAATTAATCACTGTAATGAAGATGGCTTTATTTTGAATGGTAACGTTTTGGTGATAATTACATGGATTCAAAGCAAGCTCAATAAGGTTGTGGGGTTGGAGAATTTGATGATTGTACAGAAATTTGGTGTACGACTATTAATCAATCGGTTACCTTGGGAATAATTCCTCGCGTCGATTTTCAAAAGGTTTGCGACTTATTTTGGCCATTTCGCGACTGAGGTACTCGAAGATGTCAAGATGTCCACAGACATATTTACAGCGTCATCTAGCTTCATAGACTACCTTACCTTAATATGGATAAAAACAAAAGATAAACCTACCCGTTTTTATGTAAATATACAATTTTAAAATAGATAGCTACAAAGTTTGTATATGATAATGAAAACGCATTGACATTCTTGTGCATTTTTATAAACTTACATATAGTGTACATAGAATACATTCAGACCTAAACAAACAGACATACAAACTCCAAGAAGTTATTGTTTATTTAACGCAAAAGATCGCCGTGAACATTCTCAATATACATAGGGAAATTAACATGTAATTATAGTAACAGGTGTGTATATGCTTCAAAATTTATAATTGATATTGTTCGTGGAAATTTATCAAAACAATAACTACAACTATGTGGGTTAATTATGACTTCAACTTCGAAATCATATTAAGGGATGCCTTCGACTAAGTTTGAATAAGTTCAAAGTTCATTTTAAATTACCATTTAACGATAATAAGATATTATTAGAAATATTTCGGGAATTGTTATAGTTAATACCTCTGATCTACCAATTAATCTGGTGAGATATGAAACAAATATAATCCAAAACATGTCAAGTGGAGATCTTGAAGTTCTTGCCCCAATTTGAAATAATAAACAGAACAATACGCTAGAAGGATACAAATATAAACGTAAGAAGATAGTACATCGTAATA
>PQWD01000198.1:87906-115964 GCA_019425675.1 Leucinodes orbonalis
TGTTCCAGTAACAGAGTCTCTATGGCGTATACACGCTCTTTTATCTCTGGCAACATTAATCTTATAGTACGGAGGACTCGTACGTTCTTATAACAAAGGTTCCCGTGTATGTAGTTTTAAAATAACGAATCTTTTCATTTTATGATATATATACTCTAAAAACATTACATTTGTCTTTTGCACAAAAGCTGACAATGGACCTATTTGTCATCCCGAAATCGCTATTATAGTTTGAAGATTGCGATTCTGGAACTGTATGCAGTAACTTGTTCTGCTTTAACAAGTTATCGTTGTATGCTGTTAAGATTTATATTAAGTTTAAATATAGGGAATTTTGAACAGTTTTGATAGAAAATAACTCAACAACAAAACAATGACATTCCACTTAAGTTGTAACGTACAGTATATTCTAAATGTAGTTTTACGGACAAAAACGTTAAGATTAAATAACAAAAGCATTTAATATGTGGTAGTTCGAGTTGTAAGTACTTTACAGCAGTACTGAATAATGTTGTTTTTATTTCATTCATTAAGATTAAAAAAGATAGCCAGAAACCCTAAAAAGTTTTTTTATTCGATGTTTATCAAAATGTCTATTTCTATGGTCCTCTTCCAAAAAAAAATTAATAAAGATTTGCTTTGTTTCATCTCGAAATATTGTTTTTTATCAAAAATAAAGTAACGATGCCTCATAATCTAATTATCTTATTACTACGTAATGCTATAAAGCATGTATATGAGGAATATTTTTTAAAGATGAACAGCTATGGTATTTATTTTATAGATCAACAATGTCAATAAAAAGACAATTTGACAAGATCAATCGATTGATCAGTATACCTAACCAACAATAAAACAGCACAAGCAATGAATTGAATGATTTATTTGAACTGCGCATGAAGTAATTCCTGATATAATAAGGATGAAATGCTACTTTTTCAACGCGCTCCCCAAAGCACACGTAATATGGAAGAATTTGTTTTATATTCGCCATAAAATAGCTAGTGTTAACGTCTGCCATCTTTAAAGTCATTGCTCCCATATATCCCCTCTGCGACATATACGCCGCTTGGAATGAAATTTACTATGTTGTTTTCATTATTAGTTGGTCTGTGCGTCGATCCTTTATTTTTTCCCCTATTTTTTATTCCATACGTTTGTTGCCATCTGTTCGCACGGATGATGCTCTTGTGAATTTCGCAAAACGTATTTTGCATTATTAGTTTTGTCCAGGCATCTGTTTGTGTGGATAAGGGTAAATAAATGTTTTTTCAATATTACAGTTATAGACTTACAGAACAATAAGGAGGTCTTATTTATTTGGTGATATTTTTCACAAATCTGTTATATCATTAAGTACGATACAAAAATCAAATGAAGAATAAAATAAATTTAAAAAAAACTTTATTTTCTTTGATGCATTTATATAAAGTATCTTATAATTTCTCCCTATCTCGACTTCTGTCTATAGAACAACTAAAATGGTGCCATGACTTAGTATGATTGAGATATTAACTCAAATATGCTTCATATATAGTATCTTACGCGCGCATAAAAAGTATATCCCGCTTTTACTTGCCAAATTTGTACGGACAAATTGTAGCGTGTATATTTTATCACAATTAATCTATTAAGGCTACACTAGAATATCGATTAACGTATTATCTCCACCCTGTATCAGTTTCATGACCGTATAAATCCGTATTGACCTATAAAATAATTGAATCGCCCCTAAAATCCGGTAAGAGATTACCTAACTCTGCGGAACTTTAGATATGGTGGGCCAAAGTGAGTTCCTTGCAGTACACCAAAATTTAATAATACAACCGTGTTCATACCAATAACAACGGCATATCATATTGCATCGGAATGAGTGAAATTAATGTTTGCAAGGAAATGGAAGGCATACCCGGTGGATGTATTCCCTCATGGTACATTTTCGTACCCAACCCTCGGTTGGATCCAAATATAGTGTTATATACATATATTATGCAGATGTATTTGGGGTATTATCAAATCCAAAGGTTGGCTTTTGATGTATAACTTATTGTATTAGGCTTACTAGCCTAATACAATAAGTTATAAATATGTTTATGTAAGGTTCTACTGAACCTTAATTTAGGTTCAGAAGGCCTAGGCAATTAATTTTATATAATATGGTATGATTTCTTATATGAGTGTGTAGCGTTTATTAGATATTGTTCGTTTATATCCATTTTTATACAATTTTTATAATTATGGTTTTAGTAAGCATGCTATATATGCATTTCTTATTGATACTGCCTAGATTTACTATCAGCAAATGTATAATATTGTCTACTCACAAAAAACATAAACTGTAAACAATGGAAGAGCGGAACTCCCACAGGACTTAATCGTCCACTAGGCTGGTTCCTACACTAAATAAGATATCTTGTGATAGACTGAAATAAATATATTTTGATTTTTTGACGGTTAAACGATTTTTTTCTTGACTACGTCATTATATACTTTTATTAGTGTTAATAAAAATGAATAATCATCACCGCAATATTAGCAATTATTGTGATTTTATCTTATTTAATTAGTATAACTTCATTATTTAAGTTTGATAGAAATGTAATCTGCATTGGACAAACAAGAAAATTAATTAAGTCAATTTGTAATTATTCTTAAGCTGTTTCTGCTTAATTAGCTTTCTTTTGAAGTAATTGTAATTGGTACCCAATACCAGACGACACGGTGAGTGTATTTATGTTACAATTTAAATTATAACCTTTTTATGTTCATTAAGATGAAAAGGCTGCTGAACATGCTTCCCAAAAGACATTTCACCTACTATTACCTAAAACATATGAATTTTATTTTCATCGAATGAAAGCAAGTCCGACGAACGCTTTGCAGGATCAAGGAATAAGTACATTATTATTCGGCAAAACAAAATAGCTAAGACGGGTTACGTTAGAACTAAGACCCTGACGCTCAACCAAATTCTAATTATATATTAATTCGATAAAACGTTCATGCGTTAAATAGATGAAAATAATTTTTAGTTTTTAAAGTATCCAGTTAGTGGTGTAATAACTATCGAAAAAAAGGTACTGACTAAAATGAATACTGTACATATCTCCTAAAAATAATGCTGTCTTAGAAAGCCTGTGTCCAGTGAGGAGAAGGCTAGGTTCATTTTCATTTTATCATTTCAAAGCTCTTTTCATCATAGAAGTAAAAGCTGTTTTATGACTTCGCATTTAATTTTTGCATTGCCAACAGCGTGTACTAAAAGTTTTTGCTGTGCTAATATACACATCCAAATGAATGCGCTTAATGATGATGAAACAGAAACGAGAATCACATGAATATCTTTTCATATTTTTATTAAGAGTATGTACAGTACACCGTGTAAATATTAAATTAAAACAACAAATGTTTTCCAAAACAGTAAGCAATAAATCTTTTATAACAAATTCTGTATCAATAAAATGTTTGCAAATCTTTTAAATTCGAACCGCGTTATACGTAACATAAGATAGCTATGATGATTTCGGACTCATTATGAGAAATAGTAATTTCCTCTAAAAAAAATTGTTTAAATGAATAATTTATTTAAAATGAAAGGTAACAAGAAACAAATTCACATGCCACATGGAAACATACAAATAAGTAATATGTATCATAAAAATGAATAAAAAACAAGCAACCTAAAAATATACGAAAATTAAGAACTAGCAGCCAAACATACCTACCATATTCCTAAAAATACTCATCATCATGTGAATACATTAACAAATCGCTAATTAATCAGCTGAAGAGCACAAACTTCCAACTGTAATAAAACTAGAAATATTTCAGTAATTCCGTATTCCTTCCGAGACAATGTCGAGTGTCAAGTCAACCTATAGGGAAATCTTCAACGGACATGTTAATGTATATGAGATTGTAGCTAGCTATGCAACTTAACACTACGCGACACAGATGTGCAAGGAAGTATTCTTGCTAAATATTTTCAGCTTGAAGTGAACAAACGAGGTTAACATGTTAATGTTGCGAACAATAACGGACCTTCTGCAACGTCTGTTGAATATTTGAAACCCAAAAGGATCCAAGGAAATTGGTTCAACCTCATGAACCTGCTCTGTACATGCCAATGTTTTGGAATTTATCACGAATATATACGGGAATTTAATCTATTTAGAAAGTGTTTGCGACCCCGTGATATATATTTTACACAACAATTTACTAAAGTAAAGTTGTTTTCTGAAATAGTTTCCTCAATACGTAAATAGAATTTGGGGTATATTTGTAGGGGAAATCAAGAATGGTTTTTAAAATAATACATTTTGCAGACAGTACTCATCCATCACGTGCCACTTCATCTGTTTACATTCGAAATGTATTAAATATTGAACACGAAAAACGATACATTCTAATCACCAGATAGAGGTAGAGTCATAAAAAAAATTGACGATTCAAAAGTATCTATAACATATTTATTCAAATAAATATTTTTTTCTTTCTTTCACCATGACTTGTGTAAAGTATTTCCACAGACACACACATAAGAAGTAACTTTCACAACCTTATGTGGTATCAATCGGTGGGATTGTTGTAAGATTATTTTTCATGAAAAATACTGAAATACCGTCAGATAATATTGTGTTTGACAACGCTACAATCAAAATAAACTATTTGGAGTAATAATCTAAGTTTTTTTTTTCAAATTGTTCTATATGTGTGTGTAATATATGAATTCTGCGTGATTTAAAGTTAAAATATTTTTTCTGCAGCTAAAAGATCTTCATTTTCAAACGATTTCCAAGGGCGAATCTCTTGGAAATCTTCCATACTTTAAAGATTCTCAGTAAAAGTAACTAAAAGTTTGTTGCTAGAAAATTCTATTAAACTAAATACTTTAATTTCATTGAAGAGTACAATAGCATCGTCGAAATTTTGTAACTGAATTACTATCTTGAAGTTGTTGTTATGTTCATTAGTTTATATAATGATTTTAATGTAGATTATAGTGGAACGTTTATCATCTAGTGCCACCACGACAGTTACATTACGGGGCCAACAACGGGCCCCATGGGAACATTCTCACACTTCCCATTCATGAATTGTGAGATTCTTATAATGGGCGTACCAACATTCGTACTATATGTGATCAAGAAGCATCGGGTTTGTTAATTGGTAGGTTATTAGAAGGAAAAGATCGTTTGATAAATTTGTTTTGAAGGTTCTTTTTATATAAACTTCTTGTACATTTTTTAAAATTAGCTTGTACCCCATACTTATATGTTTAACTGATATATAGAATAAAATGTTCTTGCGTATAAGACCTTATATACTCTCCATCAGGCACTTTAACTTTAGAAATCGATCTATATTATTAAAAGGGTATCAATTCTATACACTTTCGCGTTAGTTCATCCAAACTTGCTGACTGATTGGCCAAATAAATTTCCAATCGAGATCATTCGATATTCACGTGGGAATGTACGGGAGCCTATTAAGGCAAACGAAGCGATATCAATTGTATCGAGACGATACCCCTTTCGGTTCTATTAACTTTGGAGAAAAAGTCCACATAAAACTTTGCTCCGGAGCGAGAGACACAACTCCGGCTTATTTGCACGCAAAATGTTTTGATTTTGTCCCGCAACGTTCCCGTTTCAAACCCGGGATTTGTGTTCAATTCGTGTTTAGATAGTGTGGGATCGTATCGATATTAGAACAATGTATTTTGATGTTGTAATTCCTTTCCATAGTGTTCATGTTTTAGATTCAAATTATCGTTATCTGTTCCGTCAAATGTAATTTCTCGATATTTCATTTCAATGGGTGTTTTGGTTTCAAAACTGTTACCAGTATTTCGTCGAACTGCAAATTGCGATGTACAATGGTTAAATGATCGTTTAATATTTTAAAATTTACTCGTCTGTTTCTGAAATGCTAATTTTATTGGTTTGTCAATTTGAGTGTTAAAAATCTAAAATAGAGCAGTGTGCATTCTGCTTTTCCAATTCTTTCTGTTAGTTAATGCACTAAAGTGAAGATCAATGCCTATTGGTATTTAAAATAAACTAAAAATAACTAGTGTATCGATATTTTACATCAAAGTCTTACGCTTACGACGGAAATACTAAACCGCGAAGTTCTATCGATAAAGTACACAACTTTATGCAGCACTAGTGCTACTTATTTTATCGCAAATTTTCTCGTTCTTCTGGATTGTCATTCTTTACACGAGACCGCTAGATTGGATTTTACGTATTTATAGAATACAGCTCTCGGGAGGTTCTCCTTAGGACTAAATGTCTACAAGAGTTAGCGTTACGCATACAAAAATGTTGTTCTCGGCTTAAACATTTATATTTTGACCTCTACTCGGACTTTTGTAAGTCAAAACTTTAACACTTTAACGCAAATTCAAAGCTCAGTTCGTTTAAGAATACAAAATGTACCCAGTCATACCAATCTTTGTTTGTAAGAGATTGCGTTTGATATGTTTCTCAGAATACAAACTAGGCTATTAACAATGTAAATGAAGTCATATATTTCTATATCACTCGTTCCAGTGGGTACTGTGTCTTTAAGTTTACTCACAAACAAGTATTTTTTTAAACCACCTTAACTAAAATCTATAAATGTTAGTTTGCTACAGCATATTAAAATAAATGCATATTAACAGACTAAATACATAACTACAATGTTCTATCACGAATTCGTCTTTGAATCTTTTGCTATCGCAAAGAAATCCAATATACGTATATGATTATCTTGCATTTTTCTTGTTACCACAAATATATTTTAATGAGAGATACGAAATGTGTTAATGAGAAGAAGAGTAACAAAATATCAAAGAATAATTACGTTTCCATACTGCTAAAAAATATGTGAAAAGAAAATTTGATCCATAATATTATTTGATTTGGTTAAAGCTTTTACTTATTAACATTTCATTGAAACATATAAGTAACGTGATTCTGAAGTACAGCATTAGTTTTATTTATTTAAAAAAAATTCCTGGCAATGGGTACCAGTCTCAGCAAAAAGCTGGGCTAGCCCAGCGCTTATTTTCAGTTTGGCCCCTGGGATAGTTCTAATAATGTTTTTAATTTGGAGGCATTGTGCGAAGCAACTTTAGTGTGTGTATTTTTATAAATTAGTGCAAGCATGTTAAAGTAATAATGTGTGCGTCCAGTATCGAACAGTTTGATGTAAGTGTCATGTAGGTGTAAGTATAGGTGAGTGTGTGTATAGTGAGCCACGAGGAAATGAAAAAAATGTGTACAATAGTCATCAATTTATTTCCACCGAGGGTTTTTTTTGTTGATCTTCCAGGTAAAATTTAACTGTCGCTTTTACTAACGATACCGTGTATCACATTCGTCAAATATTATGACTGTTACAATAATTATTTATCTTAGTACTAATCTCATCACGTAATACAGAATATTAAAACATTACTACGGTATTAACTTTGCTCATTTGCGCCTGCCTAACCTATTTAGATTCGGTATTTGACTCTATTGTAGAATCTTCAGCCTTAGCTTTTAATATGCAGTTGCATTTCAGAGCGATATATCATTCTTTTCTTATATCGTACACCATTGAGTGCATCCTAAATTCTCACTTTGAATAGTATAGCACTAAAATTATACTATCTCTTGCTACTAGGTACAATTTAGAAGAAATATGCACGCGCTTTGTTTTGATAAGGGAAATATATTTCCAATAAAAATTGGCGGTTGGACTACCGAAGCCAATGCTATAAAAATGTTCAGCGTTTTTTAAAAGGCAACTAATTCATCTGAACAAGACAGAAGCATTTTATTGGTTGTATTGAGAAAACAATTAGCTTAAGATTTTCCATCGTATAATTATGCTGTGTTAAATTGACAACAGTGACAATATCTTTGTAGAAATTTTCCAGAATGGATGCTCATTTCAATTCTGTATCTCATCAATGATTAGTTAATAATATGATTCTATCCCCTATTTAACTAACGAATGCACTCATGTTTGTACATTTTTAGAATACATGGTATATATTACATACATTAACAAACTCATTTTGTTGTTATATTTATAATCAAAGTATAACAGTATAATAATGTTTTCAGCAAAATGGAAAGGGCCTGAAGGACGAAATTTTTTTCGTAATTGAAAAAAAAAGGAAAATTTAAAGGTTTCATTTTTAAATTACAAAAACAACATTTATGGTTCAATAAATCATTCGCCATATTTTTAATATTTCAAAAATACCTAAAAAATCAGCTCCGGAATAAACGTGGAAATTTTAAGCTTTCTAGTTTTTGCTTCCTACCAGAATACAAAAAAGGCCGGGATAAACTTAATGTATCTGAGTGCCATCCCGGAAAATCCCCCAAGAGCGTTGCGGGTCGGAATTGAACAATCATAGCTTAAGTTTAACTCCTACTGGTTATTGAAGCGTTTGCTTCGTTTTTTAATTCCTTTTTTTAGTCTCTTTCACTTCCCTGTGTTTGTCTTCATCACATGTGTTAAATATTATAAACTATGTATTCATTTTTATTATAATTGTTTTCTTTCAATTTAATAGTTAACTTAGTTTTAAAATAAAATAATGTTATTTCAGTTTATTAATTATTTTCAAAATCACTTCACTAAAAACCTTATTGGTTTTTGTACGGGACTTGATAAATAAATTGGAACCATCTTTTATATGGTAATTATAAATAATAATATAATTTTCTTGGATCTCGCATGTTACAAAAAATACTGCTCCCTAAGCAATATTAACATCGTTAGACATTTTTTTTTTACAAGAAAAAGACGGTAATGGATTCACAATTAAAAATATAAATGGCAATCATTAGATACGTTTATATAGTAGTTTACGGTGAACATTTTTAAAACCAAAGAAGCTCAGAAGAAATTAGTCAAATGAGACCAATCTAACTACGAATCACCAATTATTTCAGTTTTGAGTAAGGCTTTGGTAATTAAAAAACATGGTTTACTATTACGCCTGTAGCTAAGGGATTTACGAATTACATCAAACGAGCAAATTTACCTTCTAGCAATATTAATATGAAGAAATCCTTTAATAAACCCGACGAGTTATACCACCGCACATTTACCGAATTAGAATCAAATGTATATGAAACCGTTTGTAACAAAAATATTTCCAACATTAAAGCTCGCTCTAATTTCCCTTTGAATCTATCTCGGATTTTCGCGGTAATTAAAAAAAACGAAAGAACCTTTAGCACGTCAGAGGCACGGCTCTTTTAACTTGTATTTGGACTAGAATTTTTCATATTCAATTACAAACATGAACTGGAAAATGTTCGTGTAGTTTTAGAGATATTTTAAGTAGAATAGTTTATTGAGTACCTGCAAAACCATCTTTTTGATTTGATAGCATTAATGTGTTTAAACTCTCGTAATGAAAGATTATTTATAAAATGGATAATTTGTAAAGGCAATTTTAGTTCCTGTTACAAGAGTATAGATTAGATATCGTGAAAATAAGTTTTTCTTGAAATTTTTTTGGTAAATAAGATTCGATGTTCGAATTTAAGAAAATATACATTATGACTAGAGAGATGACCATCACGTTTTAATTTTGAAATGCAAACCATTTAAAACAACAACCAAAGAAAAACTATCACAGAAAGTTAGTGCATAAATGTACATATCCGGATAGTTGATCCATTTACATGATTGCGTAATGCATTTTCGGTTCTATATTGTTTTTGAATTTTCAGCTGCTTTAGGTGAAATTGTAAGGTTCACATCACATGACGCTATTTAGACACTTGCTGTTTTATAATGATTATCGACTTCAAGTTGAAAGTATTAGAAGAACTCTCTGGAATAACAGATACTAATTTTTGCCATGTTAACCTTAAAGTATGCTTTATTTCATTGATACTCTAAATATCATGATTCAACCATCTGAGTCAAGCCAAAGCCAAAGTCAAAATCAATTAATTCAAATCAGGCTTACAAAAAGCACTTATGACGTCATAAATTGTAATACATAAGGTATGAATCTCTTTGCAACCTTTTAAATTTTCTTAAAAAAACATAATTACTGTTTGTACTGCCCCGGTTAGAATCCAAAACTTTGGTGTTGTAGCCGACGTCTCAACCATTTTCCCAAATGGGGGTTTTGGGCCTCTGGTAACCATATAGTCATACACACGACGAAATTCATCAAAAACCGTTTAATGTCAGTTTTCTAGGAAAAAAACATAACAGAAGTTGAAGCCGTTTCCTCGCACTGTTATATTCAGGTCGGAAGAGTTGTCTTTCAGGAATAAAAACGCTAGTGACGACAGATGCGGTAATATCTTATTTCTTTATGGTCCCTCGGTGAACATTTGCTAAATTAGTATATGTAAAAAACGCATTTCATATGATATTCAATGGATATATGGTGATAATAACCGTCATATATTTGGAAGGATATCTTCTTCGGTTAGAATCATATAAATAAAATCTTTAGTTTTCTTTATCCTGCTTGTTATTACTGATGAAGGTAAAAAACTTTGGCTCAGATGGCGATATGTCTGTTATAATTGCTTAAACTGTTATGGTATTCGGAAACTACGAAAGTTCACTAATCGACGACTCATTTGGTGCCGCGGTTGAGAGGTCGACTGCATCACCAAGAGTTCCGGGTTCGATCCCCGGGCAGTACAAACATTTGTGTGCATGGACATGTCTGTTTGTGATGGTTTGGGTGTTTTCTATGTATAATATGTATGTATTTACAAAAAAATAATTAATTATGTTTATCCGTTGTTTAGTACCCATAATACAGGCTTCACGCTCAACTTGGGGCTAGATGGCGCTGTGTGAATGTCAGTGGATATTTATTTTTTATTATTATTTAATTAATGAATCGGTTTAAAATTTCCTTGAACGAGTTATTTATCATTGTAAAAATTTGGCATAGCATACCACGTATAATCGTTATCATTTCATACAATCATCTTGAAGATAATGTCAGCAACAGCAAAATCTTAGTTTACTCTTAAGTTAGTTAAAACTGTCTGATAATGTTAATCATGAGATTTAAAAACCATCATCAATGTTTTTATTTAAATTGTGCATAAAACAATCCAATTGCGGGCACAATTCAAGAGAAACAAAACAGGTGAGATGTGGGTGCGTAAAACGTACATTCATTATCTGTGCACGGGCACCCCTAATCGAGGGGCGAGGGGGGAAGGGTGTGGGGTAAAGGGTACCAATGTGGTAGGGTAATTCGCACATTTGTCAGTTTGGATTGTTATCGGTTGTAATACGTTACGTCTCTCCGTTATTTTGCACGTAAATTGTGTTCCCGTGTTTGTAGGTGTAGGCGAAATGATTTTATTCAATTGCGAATTCCTGTGAAATGTTACCCTGTTTTGGATTCGTGCTTTTCGGTGGCCAATGTATTCAGGGTAGTGACGATCGTGCGATTGGTTACATGACAAAAATATTTTGAATGTTCCACAATTTGCCAAATATTTGGGGAGTTCTACTTAATGTTTGGATTCTATTGCTTCAAGGTTTCTGCCTGTGTAAGGAATCGGAAACTAATATATATCTTAAAAAAAAATAAAGGTCATAGTTTAACTGTGGAATGGGATAAATTAAAGTCAGCATATTTGGAGCGTCGGTGGCTCAATGGTCTGGACTGTCACCTTCCTACCGGGAGGGCTGAAGTTCAAATCCGTCCGTGCCAATGCGTTTTCGAATTTCCGAAAATATATGTACGTTATCCGACGCTCTTACGGTGAAGGTCAACATCGTGAGGAAACCTTCATGCACGTCTGCGTAGAGATTCGAAGGTTGTGTATGAAGTCGTCCAATTCGCACTGGGCCCGCGTGGACGACTAAGGTCTAATCACCCAATACGGGTAGGCTCGTGCCCCTCGGTGGGGACGTTTATTTAGCTGATGATGATGATGATGATATTTCACGACCCATCTGGTGTAATGGTTGCGACGTCGGCTATTACACTGAGGGTTCCGGGTGCGATCACCAGAAAGTATAAATATTTGAGTGCATGCACATGTCTGTTTGTATTGGTCTGGGTGATTTCTATGTATAATATATGTATGTACTGACAAAAAGAAATGTAAATAAGTATGTTTATCCGTTGTTTATTATCCATATTACAGACTAATGCTTAGTTTGAGGCTTGATGGCGCTGTGTGAATGCCTGTTGATATTTATGTTATTATATTTGTCAAAAAAAACTGCTTTTCTTAGAGTTCGCTCGAATGTTTCCTTTAATGTTGCCATTTTTTATTCTTTTACGTTTTCATTATCGTATATCATAAGTGTTCTGTAAGGACCTAAACTGAATAAACACTTTTCATTTTCGCTACACTAATTTAGTCCAATAAATGATTATTTAACCAAATTGATTTCAGGAATACACCCCTAACCTGTCGAAATGAACGTAATCGGTACATTTAATACGAAAAGTTCATTAGGAAAAGTAGTCCGAACAATACCGCTATATTATACTCCGCGTTGTTTTGACGCGTGATTTATTATTTTAAGTTTAAACAACCCCTTCATCTAAATTGTTGGGTTCAGTAAATAATCAAATTCGAATCAATCAATTTCAATTAAAATCTAAATGTTTAACTTTGCCAGTTAGAATTTGATTACACACGCAAGCTTATTTTGGTCGACACTTTCATTTATTAGTACGGTGTGAGTTTCAAGCTTTACTGAAGCTTTGTTGGATTTTTGATAAAATTTGTAATCTATTTTAATTTTTAAATTGTTATATTATTGTTTTTGGACGTTATTACCTTTTTGTTGTGTAATTGCCTTTTCAAGTGTCCTTTCAGTGATACATTTTTTTATGTAAAAGAATGAAAGGTTTTTTTTGTTTCTGTTTGTGATTTACTGTGTTTTGTTATTGTATATGTTTTCACTGAATAAATATTTTCTTACTTACTTATTCTACTTTTTAATATTAATTTCACTTCAATATTATTATTTTGTTAATGTACTTGTTATTTTATCTTGTTTAATATTTATTCTGTAATTTATTTGTATACCTTCATAATCTAATCGCACACATGATTGTCTAATTACTATTTCTTTTGAATTTTAATTTTTTATTTATTTTTGTATATCTGTCATTTTCAGTTTTATGATTGTCCTTCCAGGGCTACACTGAAAAACAACGTCCTAGCATGCTAATAGCGTTTTAGGACAATTGCTGCGGGAGGTTCTATTTGGCATATTTGTATTCATTCTTTTTTCTTTTGTTTTTTGTATGCTTTTGCCAAATATAGTACTTCTTTCTTTCTAAACATTTCAATATTTATCATATCTGATAGTTTTCCGCTACTGCGTTAAGTTAACAAGTAAACAGTAGTGGGTATCTATTTGCATCTCTCTCTCTCTTCAACTTATCGCAGTCCACTGCTGGACATAGGTCTCTCCCATTTTGCGCCAGACATCCCGGTCCTCCGCTTTTCTCATCCAGCTTCACCAGCGACATTTCGCAAGTCGTCGGTCCATCGGGCCGGAGGGCGTCCTACGCTACGCTTGCCAAGACGCGGTCTTTACTCCAGAACTCGTCTGCTCCAACGGCCATCGGTTCTGCGACATACGTGACCAGTCCACTGCCACTTCAGCTTGCTGATCCGGCGGGCTATGTCGGTAACTTTAGTTCTCTTACGGATTAAATCATTTCTGATCTTATCCCTAAGTGAGACCCCGAGCATCGCTCGCTCCATTGCGCGTTGAGTGACTTTGAACTTGTGAACCAATCCCGCAGTCAGTGTTCATGTCTCTGTCTTTGCATACCTACGTGCATCATATCACCTTTCTATTAAATTCCTGAGAAAACTTTCGCTGTTTTGTAAACAATCAAAGATTAGAAATAAAGACTTAACAGGTATAGGGTGCGGATATAAAGCTTTGTCATCGTAGTATTACGTCTTCATCGTGACAACATTACAACGTGGACTTAATGCTCTTAGGCTTTCTCTACCAGTTTATTATTGCATCATGCTAAGCCTATTTGAATCATCATTAGACGACAACACAATTCCGTGCTTATTATATTGTACCTCCATTTTGCGGGAGTATTTTCGAGGGGCGACAGAGATAGCTATACCTGTTTATAGGGGTGGAAGGGAGACAGCAATAAGGCTTCAAAACGTCGCATTGCAATATTCGAGATTAAAAGTAACGCCTGGGCTGGCAGCGAAATTTGTACCGTCGGTAGAGTATGGTTTTGTATGGTTTTTTTTCTACGTGTTTGAAGTGAAACTTTATAGGGAAATTCTGTTTCAAATAAATATTACTCTGGAGATATGAAATGTTAACTATAATAACTCAATCTGCTCCAAAACATGATTTATATGTTCATTGTACTAAGTTATTGAACATATCTATGACTAAGACTGGAAAATGAATACTAGGTGGTAGACTCGATCTCCTGTATCATCCCGTGAAACAGGAGTGTTATGCACTTTTGTGTTTCGGGATGAGGGAACTGTAGCTAGTGAAATTACCGGGTATAAGAGACCTAACATCTGTTGTCTCGGGTGACGGGCGCAGTGCGGCGTTGATGGAGGATAATAACTGTCTATCAGTTGTTGGTCTCCTTTAATGCCGCTCTGGCATGGTCTGGCGTATGACTTACCATCAGGTGAGCGTCCAGACCGACCGTACACTAATAACATAAAAAAAATGACTCCTCAGATTTACGAAAGTAAAATAAATGCGGTAGAGATGAGGTCGTTAAGCAAAATATGTAGAGTGAGATTGTAGACAGGATTAGGAATGCTGTTATAAGAGAAAAGTGTGGTCTGGAAGTAGATGTAGTTTACAAGTAGAAAGAGGTATGTTAGGATGGTATGGACACTTGGAGCGCATGAGTGAAAGAGTAGCAAAGCAGGTTCATTGTGCGAATGTGGATACACGAGGCGGGGACGACCCAGAAGGACTTACCTTGACCGAATTGGTCCAGTCCTAAAGAAAGCTGGGGTCCCAAGCAAGAGAAACAAAAGAGCTTGTATGAATGAAGCTAGGGAAGTATGTCCGCGCAAAGTTTTGTTCCATCATCTCTGCCTACCCCTCTGGGACCAAAGTTTGAGCTTTGTTTATTTATGTATTTTAAAGTACCTACCCATTATACATAGGCAATTTACAATATCAATCAAATCTTATCAGATAAATATACGTTGTCAATTTGAAATCACTTGGTCTACCCAACTACCGAGCACAACACCCGAAAATCTGTTGAGCCACTCCGCAAACTGCAGTTAAAATGCATCGTTAACTCCAAGTCTCAATTTGCCGACGCTCCGCAGAAATTCAGCACGAAAAGTCCGATACGCCCATTTTACAAGAGCTACCTGAATTTCAACGTGCCGCGTATGGCACGGCCAATTTTCTTTCAGTTGCGAAGATGGACTTTTTGTGATGTCAGCGATATGGGATGTACAGTCAGCATAGATGTTAGGGATGATGTTGATGTGTCGGGTTCCGTAGCCAAATGGCAAAAAACGGAACCTGTATAGATTCGTCATGTTTGCTGTCTGTCCGTCTGTATGTCACACGCTTTTTTGTACAGTCAGCATAGTTATTAGGGATGATGTTGATGTTTCGGGTTCCGTAGCCAAATGGCGAAAAACGAAACCTTTTTGTATTCCTCATTTCTTGTGTCTGTATGTCAAATCATTTTTTCTCCGGAACTATTAGCACTACACTATTCAAACTTTGTAAGTATATAGATTCAGTGAACCGCTATAAAGTTTTGACATAAAACAAAAAATTATCGTATCCTTTCTTTTTTAATGAATATTTTGTCATAAAGAAAACATGTGTCAACATATGTGTCAAGCGGCTAGGTCATTTTTTGGTTGATATATCTTCGTGGTTGTGCAATTGTACGCTTAATTCTATCTTAATTTTAAGTCAGTTTCAATAAATAGTTTTTTCTTCTTTCTTTTCTTTTCAACATAAAAATGTTGATAATAATAATAAATTTATTTTCAATTAACATGGACCGCAAATTGAAAAATAACATATAATCTTAATTAAAAGAATAAATTGAAAAATGTCAAATAATAATACAGATTTTTTAGAATAATTAAATTTATGGAATACCGGGACATGTCAACTTTTTAAAATAGGAAAATTAAAAATAAAAATGAAAATCAATTAATAATCACAAAAGAATCGTAACCTATTTAAAAAAGTATATTTATGTCAGTCTATTATATGTGTTGATGTCAAACACATCTGTTGTTTCATCGCAGTACATAAATCGAGAGACATCACATAGTTACCTGGAAAAATATTTCCGCAACGTAAACGCCAATGTTTACACAAACCTTTTTATGTTTGGACAAATATTTGTACCGAACGAGACTACTGTGGAATTGACTTGGCACATTTTCAGTGAGTTTTCCGATGTCACGGCACAATTTGGTTTTAACACAAAGATCTTGGCTCCTGAGTTGACAGTGTTCAGTTTTCATTATTTTTGCTGACTTAAATATTTAGAGCGTCGGTGGCTCAGTGGTGTGGACTGTCGCCTTCCTACCGGGAGGGCTGAGGTTCAAATCCCGACACGTACCAATGTATTTTCGAATTTTCGAAAAATATATGTACGTTATCCGACGCTCTTACGGTGAAGGAAAACATCGTGAGGAAACCTTCATGCACGCCTGCGAAGAGATTCGAAGGTTGTGTGTGAAGTCGTCCAATCCGCTCTGGGCCCGCGTGGACGACTAAGGCCTAATCACCCTATACGGGTAGGCTCGTGCCCCTCGGTGGGGACGTTTAATGAGCTGATGATGATGATGATGAAATATTTAAACAACAATTTCAAATATTGTACACTGATCTTTCTCACGTCGACGAAGCTTAATGATTTTTATTAAGTTGGTATAATTAGATCGGATTCGATAGAGATAAATGAAAAAGCTGTTTTTTGTTTTTGATTTTCCATAAGCTTCTGAAGTGTCTTGGCAAGCGTAGCGCAGGACGCCTTCCGCCCCGATGGACCGACGACTTGCGAAAGGTGGAAGCTGGATAAGAAAAGTGGAGGATTGGGATATCTGGCGCAAAATGGGGAAGACTTATGTCCAGCAGTGGACTGCGATAGGTTGAAGAGAAGCCTCTGAATTATGGATATATTCGTGGTTGAGATTGGAGTGACATGCGAAACCTGTTTTTTATTGTCAACAATCGTACAGCTGGTATTTATATTGTTTATACTTAATATTTCAAAAAGGAAAGGTTTATATTTTTGTAATGAATAAACTCAAAAACTACTGTGCCATGAGTAACATAGGCTGTTATTTATAAACCCTTTATAAATTTAAGATTTGAATTGAGCACAAATGCTAAATAATTCAAAATGATTGCACTCAAGTACACAGAAGTTAACGGGTTGATTCAACGGGGAGAACAAATATTGTGTACAATAAATTTATGTTTGCATTGGACAGGGCACTTTCTTTGTTATGTTTTATTTTATTTCTTACAATATAATTATCCGTTGTGTCTATACTTATAGCAATAGTTTTTATTTATTGATGATCCAAAGCAATCATATACTCTGCTTCCTTAAATTAAGCCTAAGTTCGATCATGCATATCATCATCAGCTCATTAAACGTCCCCACCGAGGGGCACGAGCCTACCCGTATAGGGTAGGCTTAAGTCGTCCACGACTTCACGCACAATATTTGATATAAATATCTTCGCAGGCGTGCGCAGGTTTTCGCACGATTTTTTCCTTCACCGTAAGAGCATCGAATAATGTATTAATAATTTCGAAAATTCAAAAACACATTGGTACGTGGCGGTATTCGAACCTCAGCCCTCCTGTAGGAGGGCAAGAGTCTACACCATTGACCCACCAACGCTCTCTTCCTGCATAGTTGGAGATAAATTCCAATGAAAACATTTATTTGTATATTCTAAACTTATACATTTCTTTGGATATTTAAATGCAGTCTTTGAAATCTTGGACAGACATCATCATATCAGCCACATAATGTCAACTGCTGAACATAGGCTTCCCCTACTAACTTCCATGGAAACCGGTCGGAAGCTATCTACATCCAACGGCCACCCGCGACCTTCCTCAGGTCATCTGACCGTCTAGTGGGCGGCCGTCCCACGCTGCGCTTGCCGGTACGCTGTCTCCATTCGAGAACCTTTCGGCCCCAACGGCCATCGGTCCTTAGGACTATGTGTCCCACCCATTACCACTTCAGCTTGGTAATGCAAGCGAATATGTCGGTGACCTTAGTAATATTGCAGTCATGACCTTTGTTGCCAAAGTCTTATGGACGCGTTTTTCGAAATATCAATTGTCTATTACCAAAACTTACTCGCCGGATCAAACTCTAATCGATTGCGAAGCGATTCGATTATTCAGCGAATCGAATCGATTCAATCAACTGCTCGTGCTAACTGCTATTATAATTGCCTGTTATAGAAAATTTCGCAACAACCATTTGAGTAGTATGAAAGGTTTTTATTTCAAAGGCTAGTAACATTTACTAGGTGGTAGACTCGGTACTGAACTGAGTCGTCTAGGTAGGTACTACCGCAGTGCCAGATATCGTCCCGTAAAATAGGAGTGTTATGCACTTTTGTGTTTCGGGATGGAGGAACTGTAGCTAGTAACATCTGAAGTTTCGGATGTCGGGCGCAATGCGGCATTGACGGAGAATAATAACTGTCTATCAGTTGTTGGTTTCCTTCAATGTCGCTCTATCAAAGTTGAGCGTATCACTTACAATCAGGTGAGCGTCTTGACCCTCCTGTACGATACTTTACTCGTTCTATGGAAAGTGTTATGTCTTTAATTGCGTCTCTTTGAAAACACGAGTGAGGTGCTCTCCTTTAAAATTTAAGTTGCAAGGAGATATAGGAAGGGTGTTACGGATTTATTGATTTTGATATGATAAGACTATGACTTAAAAATAATGAGATTCGATGAAGAACTTACATTCAATATACAACAAATAATAAAGTTTTTCCGTGGTAATCGAAGCCAGGACTTGGCCATTCCCCGTGTTTAACACGCCGCCGATTCCGCCATTTTGGATTCCGGTTATTGTCAAACTGCACAACGAAATGCAGTACAATGCAAACAAAAAGGTAAAAAACTAATTACAACGCCCCACAGTACGTTTAACCTCGCTAAAAGAGTCGTACGCTAGTTTGACTCGACGCTCCCCGAGTGACTAATTTGTCGTCCGCAATTTGTGTTGTGCTGGTTTCCATTGAACGACATACTCGTGACGTAACACGCATGTTACAACTTTCGAAAAAATATCGTCACACAAACATATAAAATGAGGAAGACCGTTACTCGTACGTCTATTCGAGTTTTCGAACTCGAAAATGACTGCGTCATAGATCATACGAACTTTTAACATGGCAAAGACCGCGTTAACGGTTATTTGTCTTGATTAAAGTTTGATAATTTTCGAGTATATAGTAACATTATGGAGCCATAAATTCCGATGAACTCACCTCTTATAGATATTATTAACTAAACATGCACTGTACAAAATCAGGAAATTTATATCTTCGAGATTCTAAACAAATATATAGTTTATTGTTTGTGGTTAGGTAATTAGGTTAGGTAATTAGACGCGAAAAAATACATTTCATCCCAAAACACAGAAGTGCAAAACACTCGTATTTCCCGGAACGATATCTAGCACTGTGTACCTACCTAGACGACAGTATCAAGTCTACCACCTTCTAAGTTCCATTCAACTACTAATTGTAAACTATTTATTTTATTTACAACATTACATTATTCGGTAACTAAAATATATTCCACCAAACACTTAAAAATTAAAAAAAATTAAAACTAAAAAATATAATTAAAAGAAGTCCCTTTCGGCAAAGTTCCAAAAATACTGGCAGCGTTACCCCTTTGGATTGCCAGACTGATTCTTTGTCCAAGGTAGCTGCCAGATCTTCGGTCACCTGTGACGTCGACTAACCTTTTGGAAATCTCTTTGAAAAGCCTCAAAGCACTAGGACCCCCACGGACCAAGGGTCTCGACACCGAACGGAACAAAATCATATTCGGAGCCCAGACCCCTGTATTTGCATGATTAGATTTAGATTAATTAGATTAGATTAATTTAGATTAAGATTAATAATTTAGATTTAGATTTTAGAATTAATAATTAGATTAATTAATTAAGATTAAATTTTTTCAATTCCCACTACTAATTTAGATTCCGTATCCGTCAATATCGTTCCGCATCCTACAACGGAGACGCGCATTCAAACGCAATGCACTAATACCATACGTCACGGTTCACGCCAACGTTAACTAATGGTTACAACGACGCTATAACGACGTTTAACGAATAACATGTTATCGTTTATTTTTCGCTCCGTTAAACGTGTAAAGGGCATAGCGCACGCGCCTTTTAAGTGGCCGTTTCAATAATGTGTAATTGATAAAGTTTACACGGTGCGATGGGTTTTTCAATGTGGAATTATGGGTGGTGTTTATGTTAAGTTGTTTGGTTATTGAATCTTATCTATTCTATACAACCTATCGCAGTCCACTGCTGGACATAGGTCTTCCCCATTTTGCGTCAGATATTCCGGTCCTCCGCTATTCTCATCCAGCCTCCAACAGCGACCTTTCGCAAGTCGTCGGTCCATCGGGCCGGAGGACGTCCTACGCTGAATCTTAATTAGAAAAAACAGGATTACCTACAACATTATTATTTAAATATTATTGAAAAGAATATCCCCTCCTCTTACAAAACAGTTCACCTGATGGTAAGTGGAATCAGTCGTCTTTATTTAATATAAATTTGAAGTCAAAATCCATTCATCCGTTCATTCAAATGCTTAAAATAAGGCTAACAATTTAAATTGGGCTGGTCACGTATGTCGCAGAACCGATGGCCGTTGGAACAGACGAGTTCTGAAGTAGAGACCGCGTTTTGGCAAGCGTAGCGTATTATGGATAGTTTAGGCTTACAATGACGACTTATAATATAAGCTTGAACCCAAAAATAGTCTATAAGTAGTTTCTAACTTATGATGAAAAATCTGAACATAATGAACGAATCTAGAATCCGTACACAATATAAAGAAAGAAGAAAAAAAAAAAATTATTTTTACAGGTAAGTAAAATTCAAGACATCATAACAGTTTTCGGGTAAGGTATTGATATTATGCAGACTGATAGTGTATTTAGAAATAAGCACAAAACTTAGGTTTTAAAAAAGATGATGATATTTATCCAATGATATCAAAGTCAAAATCCATTTAATCAGATTAGGCTTACAAAAAGCACTTATTAACGTCAAAAATAATTTAAAAAATACAATAAAAACATTTAAAATACCAAAGTAAAGCACAAAAATGAATTTTGATACTTGGAAAAAAGCCATCGATCTTTATGGATCGTACTTTACCCATATAGTCATTAAGGAAAGAGTTCATCGCGCATAAATCAAAAAAACTCTGCTCTCAAGAAAAACAATGCATGAGTAATGTATATAAAGATTTAAATATATTATTCTATATGCAAACTGACATTTATGCCAGTCACTCGACCTTATCAGAGTGATAAAGCTTGACAGGTTTTTCTTCCATTTCAGAGAAATACTTTCAAAACAGTAATATTTGCTACCTCAGATTCTAGCTTAATTATATTATATAACGCTTTTGGATGACACGTCGCGGTGAATTATGTATGACAACTTTTATGTAAATATTTTTTTTTCTTAATTATATTTCAAATTTGTTGTTGTTGTTGGTTTCTTTCAATGCCGCTCTGTCATGATTAGGTTTATCACTA
Organism: Leucinodes orbonalis; assembly: GCA_019425675.1. NCBI lineage: Eukaryota > Metazoa > Arthropoda > Insecta > Lepidoptera > Crambidae > Leucinodes > Leucinodes orbonalis. Next base: position 109,723 of record PQWD01000198.1, read on the forward strand.
CTATCAGATGACCGTCCAGACCGTCCTGTATAGTATTAGCATTCAAAAAATTCGAATTAAAAAATAGAGAAAAGAAATATGACTCTTCAAAGTTCTTATTTCGAATGCAATGCGTCATTCCATAAGTTAAACACTAGCAAAACGGCTTTTATAATTCCTAACCGCATATTAGCAACTATGGAATTCTCGTGAGAAGGGGGCATATTAAATTGCGGGTCTAGAAGTAGGGGGTGTCGCAATTTATTGCCTGTAAATTACACGGTTGTGGTTGGAAAAGCGATAAGAGAAACAGTTTTGGAAAATAAACGAAATAGTTCTGGCGGTTTTTTGCGGAATCTGGATGGATATAATAGGTATGATGACAACTTTCAAGTCGTTTAGGTAGGTACCACCGCAGTGCCAGAATCGTTCCGTGAAATAAGAGTGTTATGCTCTTTTGTGTTTCGGGGTAAGGGCACTGTAGCTAGTGAAATTACCGGGTAAAAGACACATCTGTTGTCTCGGATGATAGGCTCAGTGCGGCATTGATGGAGAATAATAACTGTTTATCAGTTGTTGGTCCTCTTCAATGCCGCTCTGTCATGGTCAGGCGTATCACTTACCATTTAGTGAGCGCCCTAATCGCTCTGTTCATTACGTAATTAAAAAATATGAAATTGATATTTTATTAACTTCATTTCATAAAAAGCGCTATTACTCGTATTTACAAGAAAAAACGAAAGACAATTACGCGTATAACTTTTGTGATTTTTGCTTAATAATAAATTATTTCTGCAAAGTTTTTTCAAAGTTGAAAAGTTTGAATAAGCTGCTTTCTACTTGATTTGCTTTAATATTCCGATAGTCATTATGATAAAATATATAACGTTATCAACAATGGTGCTATTTTTTTTGAAATAATCACTTTACTAGAGGATACATAAGTCATCTTGGATGATTTTATCTGACGTTTTTCCTAAGAAAGCTGTACGCGCACTGCGTGTTGTTCTTTTAGTAGGCAAAAAAGAGTGAATAAAAACAAAAAAACTTAATATAAAATATTTGTAACATATTTAATATTATTCTATCAAGCTATCGCAGTTCACTGCTGGACATAGGTCTCCCCCATTTTGCGCCAGATATCCCGCTCCTCCGCTTTTCTCATCCAGCCTCCACCGGCGATCATTCGCCATTCGAGAATTCAATTTAAGTTTTCCTCATTTTTTTTATCTCCGATTTCATATACCTAATATTCAGATATATTCATGTTTGTTAGTCGTTAACACGTGCCATTTGTAATAATATAAAACAATTGGAATTCTAAGGAAACAGTTGGCAAATGAAAAAATGGACCGTGGACTTAAATGTTTATTTTGGATCACACCTCATTATTTATGCTCAATGCACAAGGCCCATTACATTCAGAGGTGAGAAAACGTACTTTAAAAAAAATTACAAGAAAAAGTTATGATGAGGTAATCCCCTCTCTCGACAACAAAGATTTTTCCTTGTAAGCCAAAATACTTTGTAAACATTTTTTTTCTGTACTAAAGAGATATTTTGCCACCTCTCCAGTTTTCGTGTAGTGATGGGACTGGTTTTATATCGATATAATACAAATAAAGTAAATAGTTTAAAACATTGATTTATAATAATTTCAAATCAATCTTCTTATTTAGTATTAGAATAAATGGAATACTTAAATAAGTTTATCGACAATATTTGTTGGCTCGTTTTAATGATTCGAGATCAGTTTAAATAAACAATTAGCTAATGAGCAATATTATCTTCCTGTCATCCGGGACACAGATTGTATTTTCATAATAACGATTGACGACCTATTTGGTGTAATGGTTGAAACATCGGCTAAATCACTACACTAGTTATGGATGACAAATCCTTGGATTTTAATTCGTAATACCACCAATGTTAATAAACTTCTATAGAGACATGATGAAGAGTTTTGTTTATTTCATTTAGTTATTAGGCCAACCATCTCTATAAGGACTTGTACAAGCAAAAATTCAGAGATAAACATTTTCAAAAACTTAGGTATTTTGTTTATTTATAATCGATATTTTATCTTTTCTTATCGTCATAATTAATTATTTAGTATTAATTATACGTAGTAATGGAACATTTCATTAAAACTGTTTAATTGAATTCCATCGACTCCAAAATATATTTTCAAAAGTCGACATTTTATTTTATCGACAACTCCGTAAAAGCACGCACATCCCTAGGATTGAAGTCGAATACCATTCGTTGAAATAAAATGTTCAAACGAAATAAACATTCATTTGTAAATATGTCATTTGACAAGTATTTATGTCAAGTCATATTGGATTTGATATCCATGGTAACTTGGAATAGAGAAAAATATATTTATTTTCTTTCGAAACAAACAGCGTCATCTAGCTAAAAATTTAACATCTTTTTAATATTTTCCGGATATTAATAACTTTTTCTATTTAATGGGTCTAGATATCCCCCAGGACTTTTCATTTTGGCCTAAGGCCTGAATTCAAGAGACATTACAGCACCTTTTATCCTTGTCTCCTCATAGTGACGACTCATGTGTTGTAATGGTTGAGATGTCGGCTATTACACAAAGGGTTCCAGGTTCAATCCCCGGGCAGTACAAAAAATTGTGTACCCAGACCAGTACAAACATGCCCGTTTGTACTGGTCTGGGTGTTTTCAGTGTATACATTTACAAAAAATATATAAGTATGTTAATCCGTTTTCAAGTATCCAGATTACTGCCAAATGCTTAGTTTGTGTCTAGATGGCGCCGTGTGATTGGCAGTGGATAATTGTTTATTTAGCTGTGCGAGTAGGCCTGTGCCCTGCACTGGGCCGTTAAAGGCTGATGATCCTTAGGTCCCAAACACTTAAGATCCACACACACCCAGACGTAATCAAGAAGGCTTCCCAAGTATCATTGCGCGTCATCTTTGAACGTCCGATTTTGTACGTGTCATAATTATAAGGGCGAGCGCACATTAGCGCCGAGATGACGTCACAATTTAAACGTAAAGTCACGTCCTCACTGCTATGTAGCGTAATTACGCCGGAATGGAGATACTCTGTTAATTAACCGCTTAAATATGACGCAGTTAAAGGAATGGGCGCCAACTCTGTAATCGTAGATGGGTTCGGAGTTATACATTTTTTAAATGATCTGTGTATTGAATTTCGACNAGACTGTTGCCTTCCGATTGGGAGGGCTTATCTCCACGTTCCGATGTGTTTTCGAATTTTCGAAATTATATGTACGTTATCCGACGCTCTTACGCTGAAGAAAAACATCGTGAGGAAACCTGCGCACGCCTGCGAAGATTCAAAGGTTGTGCGTGAAGTCGTTCAATTCGCACCGGTCCCGCGTGGAGGACTCAAGCCTATACACCCGCCACGGGTAGGCTCGTGCCCCTCGGTGGGGACGTATAATGAGCTGATGACGATGTTTATGGAATAAGTCGCAAAAACACGATGATTACACATACTAGAAAATTGTGTTCTAAGTTGTTTTTAGAATAAACAATGACAAGGTTTAGAACAAGTTCCTAACCTAAGTGATAGGCTTGCACAGAAAACCTATTCCAAACATTAAATTTGGACTCTATTTAATATACATTAAGGTGCAATAACTCGATTTTTGCACAAACTTTTGATACTCGCACTAGAACGTTTTTCCTATTATTAGAATGTTTACTTTAGAATATTCAATTACAGAGTTGAGATCAGATTTTATATCTAATGCGCTTGCACAGATGCAGTGTTGATGAAAACTCTTCAACCTATCGCAGTCCACTGTCGCATTTTGTGCCAGATATCCCGGTCCTACACATTTCTACCTAGCCTCCACCAGTGACCATTCACAAGTCATCAGTTCATTGGGCTGGACATCCTACGGTACGTTTGCCAAGATTCGGTCTTTACTCCAGAATTCGTCTGCTCCAACGGCCATTGGTTTAGCGATATACGTGATCAGCGGGCAAGCTATGTCGGTAACTTTAGTTCTGTTACGAGTAACATGTCAAATTTCATCCCGAGGAAAACCTCGAAATCACTCGCTTCATAAATTTATTGGAGTTTAAAATACCCGATTCCCGACAAAATATCTTACAAATACACGATCTATCGCTAGTTTCGCAGTGCCATCATATGCTAACAAACAGCACAGAAACTTTTGAACACGTGCCAAAATAATCGGTCCGCTTAACGTGAAATATAAGAATTACGAAGTACCATAAGTATTAGCAAGTTTGAAAGCCACGTTGATTGATAAATAGGTATTCCTCATACAAAGTATTGGGGCGGCTTTGTGGAATCTTTGTTTGGTTGGAATACTTCAAAAATGGGTTACACACGCGCTGCGAAAATGGCGAGCTTTGACTGTAAGTACTCGTAAAATTAAACAAGACGATTGGTTTTATTGAAATATAATTGTCAAATTTAGTTTGTAATTTTTTCACAAGTTATATACAAGGTTCAGAGATTCGGTGCATTATTTCGAAATTGACCCTAAATACTAAAAGGCTCTGCTAGTGAAATTACTGGGTATATGAGCTTCGGGTGATGGACGGGCGCAGTGCGGTTGACGGTCTATCAGCTGTTGGTCTCCTTCAATGCCGTTGTCATGGCGTCACTTATCATCAGGTGAGCTTACTGACTGTCCTGTACACTGTACACAAAACATAGAAAATGTATGTAATTATGTCTTTTTGATGGATCAAACAAGTAGCTCCTTTATCAGTAGCTGTTTCTATTTGTAGCTAGATTTAGCAGAGCTAGAGTAGTTTACTAGGTGATAGACTCGATACAGAGTCGTGTCGGGCAGGGCAGCATTCGCGAGGAATAACCACTTTCTACAGTGTTTTTTCTCTTTATCATCTGATCGCCAATGACGCCTTAAGGCGTCAGACAATAGATTTCTATGGTGTCTGGATTCCCGGCGTTCTATGGATTAACCTACAATCTGATTAGGTAATGTACCGTGTTTCTCGTATATAAAGTCCATTATTTTCTTTTCTAATACTGCTCTGTCATGTTCAGGCGTGTCACTTACCATCAGGTGACCGTACTGCCTGATCACTTTTTACATAAAAATTATTTCTCATTATATCAGTATTAGCTAACCTACACGCCCATGTGTCCCATAACTTTATGCATGTACGAGGTTAGGCTATCAATCTCCGCGGGGTTTGTTTAGAAAACTTTTTATACCGAACTCTTAAGACGGTCTTTAGGGAATAAGCCGCGGTGAATTATGCTGTTATCGGGAACAGCGCATGGGAATGTTGGGCTTATCGACGATCCATGGTATTGGTTACAACACCAGTATCACTTCCATTGCATTGCTCGTAAACTATGGCGCTGCGTCAATGTTTCGTCTGCTCCAACGGTCATTATTATACGCAATAATAATTAAAGAAGAACCTAAATCTCCGCAAAAGATATTTGCACCATGGCTTCAAGCCAAGTAAGTTCAAGTTACAACGTTTATAAAGTTCCGCCAAACCCGTATATTATCTCACTCGTAACTCTGGAATGTTTTAGATTAAAGTTTTCAAGAACAATATATATGATATATATAGCGAACATAGACACAGAAATCGCATGCAGAAATACTACTGATAGACTTATAGTATGTATACGAGTATTTAAGCCGACATAGCCCACAAGATTAGGAACCTTAAGTGGCAGTGGGCAGGGCACAATGCGTAAACCGATGGCCGATGGGGGGAAAGGTATCAAGCGGCGTCCACAAAATAGAAACAAAGCGTAGGCGACCCCAACCAGTCGGTCCTTGTGGAAATCATTAGGGAGGAGGAGGCCTTCGTTCAGCAGTTGAACATTTTAGACTATAATGATGATGATGATGAGTATATAATTCATATCTTTATTGCACTCAGTAACCTAATAATTAAACAATATAGAAAGTAAATGTATGTACCCTGTATGGCACGGCAAGATAGGAAGACAGGAGTCACTCTGTCTTCAACCTATTGCAGTCCACTGCTGGACATAGGATCTCCCCCATTTTGCGCCAGATATCCCGGTCCTCCGCTTTTCTCATCCAGCTTCCACCAGCGACCTTTCGCAGTCGTCGGTCGTGCATATCTGGCGCAAATGGGAAGACCTAATCCAACAGTGGACTGCGGTAAGGTTGAAAAAAAAAATAAAATAAAATAGAAATATCACTGACATTCACACAGCGCCACCGAGCCCCAAACTAAGCATTAGCCTGTAATATGGGT
>PQWD01000198.1:119820-172380 GCA_019425675.1 Leucinodes orbonalis
CCGTAATACAAGCTTTACAATTGCCACTTAAGATGAAGATTTTATGAAAATATCTTCTCGAGAAAATATACACCTATTCAACCTATCGCAGTCCACTGCTGGACATAGGTCTCCCCCATTTCGCGCCAGATATCCCGGTCCTCCGCTTTCCTCATCCAGCCTCCACCAGCGACCTTTCGCAAGTCGTCGGTCCATCGGGCCGAACAAGTCGTCGGTCCATCGAAAATATACACAAAAATATCGAATCTAAAACCTATAGAGTAATTGTTAGATTATTATTTAGACCCACATTTCTAGCCATAAAATGGTTAACGACTGCCAACATCATACAATACTAGATAGCACAAATCTAGGATAACAGGTTCAAGCCCGTACGTTCATGTAGGTACATTACACTTCCCCGTTTATCTTAGCGTGTATAATTTTGCTGCAACTTTATACGATCTCTTTGTCATGGGATGAGGTTTGTGATAAAACTCATTGTTGGGTGTAGGTTCTGAATTGTTGCTGTACTGTCTTGAAATTCTGGGAATATTAATCTTTCTGTTTATTTATTATTTTATTTATTTTTAGTTAGCATTTTTTTCTCGTACAAAAACTATTAAGGTTTGTAGTGACGAGTTTTGAATATTGCTGAAATAATATTTTAACTTAAAATTCATTGTTTTGAAACTAAATAAAGTATGGAATTTGCAAAAAAAAATATTGAAGTGTCTGTTTGTAATGTCGAAATAAAAAATTTTTCTTCATACATATGAAGAATATATAAACGGTACATATGCCAAAATACCAGTTTATAAGAGCTAGTACTTTATATGATTTTCATGTTAATATGTCCTTGATATGCTCAAAAACAAATCGATAAGTGTTCCGAATTCAGTGACGGCACACATACACATATTTCGAATGAGCGTACATTTACCTCAACATGGAGCCTACAACAGTATTCTCTTTGGCGGTTCGTTTATGAGGCACAGGTGGCGTATCTTTATATATACTGAAAATCATTGTTAATATGTATATTATTAAACGTGTGTTTATAGTAAAATTATGTAAAATTAATATGAGATACATGTACAAACAAAAAGTTAATTAAAGATAAAAATCAGGCTAGGGGGTTGTTTTAATAAAGCAAACTCAGTTCCCTCTTTCATACATCCCTCTCATAATTATCTTGTTGTACAAAGATTATATTTGATATATTTTTACTATCCCGCCTTAAATTTAAAGAAATTGTATTGAACTCGCGCCAGGCATAAATAATTATACAAAGTTTATAATAAAATAAAACTATTGTAGTACCTACAGTCTTCATATGTTTTCGTAAGTTGCACTAGTTAGTATTTGCATTAATACTTTGTATCATATATTTTGGTATTGTATTCTTGATTTGTTGTTCTTAAGCTCGCAGCAATATTACGCTAAATATACGTGGATAACGGTGTTGGTCACACATTTACCTGTACCACAAATGTTTTGTAATTTGTAAACATACAATGTGTAACTGTTTGTTATTCCTAATAAATAAAATAAAATAAAATAAAGATACATATTATATCAAGTATAACTAGCTAGGCTCATGAGAAAACAGTTTATTTTAACGTTTTTTTTTTCATACAAACTCAACATATTTCCATTAAATTTAAATATTGTCTAAAATAATACCGAGATCGTCGGTGGCACATTGGTGTGGACTGTTGCCATCCGATATGGAGGGTGCGAGTTCAAATCCCGCCGCATACCAATATCTTATCGAATCTTCAAAATTATATGTACGTTTATCCGACGCTCGTACTATGAAGAAAAACATCGCGAGGAAACTGCGCACGCCTACGTAGAGATTCAAAGGTTGTGCGTACCACCCTATACTGGTACACTCATGCCCCTTGTTCGGGATGTATTGAGTTTTCTCTCCGAGATGAGGGCACTGTAGCTAGTGAAATTACCGGGTATAAGAGACCTAACATCTGTCGTCTCGGGTGACGGGCGCAGTGCGGCATTGATTGAGAATAATAACTGTTTATCAGTTTTTGTTTGTCTCCTTCAATAACATCCTGTCATGGGCAGGCGTATCACTTACCATCAGTTGAGCGTCCTGACCTTCCTGTTCACTTCGTAACATAAAAAAGTCCTGATGAAAGAAATTTCCGTGTTATGCGACATGTCTTTAAGAGTGTGGATTTTTGTATATTATAGTAGAACGGTTAGTCGTTAACGCACACCAAAACGTCTCATGGTATATAACCTTTAATCTAAACATACAACGTACAAAAAATAACCAATTCCGCAACTCAGCTATCACGTTTGCACGCAAAGAAAGCATTTCGAGTAATGAACGTCTCCCCAGATAACCGGGTGGAACCCGGTACAGATGTTGCGACACGGTTATAACGGATCTAATACCCGGACAAATATGGCGTCGTGTGTGACGTCAGCCGGATGAAAAATGAGTCGTATGAAAACCGGGTTTATAATGACGTATTATATGATGTTCAACTTAGGCCCGTATTCCGGAACGAGACTTAACGTTGGTGTTTGCTAGAGCGCTATCTCTTTCTCATCCTTCTTAAGTGAAGATCAAAGCTTGTCTTGTTCTAGAATTTCTTCACTTCTTAACGGCTGCACCGATTTTGATGAAAAATTACTAAAATATAGTTAACATATCAAAATAATGCATAGATTATGTATCATTCATGAATTTCCATGGGATTGGAAATTTTCGGGTGAATCCGCGGTATGCTGCTAATAAGTAATGCACACAGCGTCATCTTCCCCAATTTAAGCAAGAAGTCCACTATGTATATTAAACAACGGATAAACATACTTCCATCAATTTTTACAATAGTATATAAAAAAAATGTAAGTGGAAATTGTTCCGAAATTCCAAATATCTTTTCTTTTTTTACTTGCTAGTCTTTTTTTCAGTCAACGCAGAAATGACGATATTTACATCAAGTTATGTCGAAACCTCGTTGATGTAGGATAGTTAATGGCAGCGTGATTTAATATATAGTTATCCTCTATTAAAGGTTATCTGGAAGAAATTGCTCTTTAGGGATATGACCGCCTTACACTTTTTGTTGTGTCCATATTTCCTTTGTTATTTGTTTTTGTACAACAAAAGTTTAATATTATTAATATGTTTGAGCAATCGTCAGATCCTTGTTTTCTATTAAGCAGGATATTTCACCAGCAGGCATGGATAGTTTGGGTTCCCCAAGTTGAATTTTGGGTCTACTTGTACCTACCACCATTGTTAATTGTTGTGTGAAAATACTATAACTAATCGTTAATTTCTTGTTTCAGGTAAGTAATCCAAAATGAATATTAGACATCAGGAAAATTGGTAAGAGGTACACATCATTCTGAGTACCCTAAACTATGGACTGATGACTTGGGTAAGGTAGCGGGTAATAGAGGATCGACTGTTAGAGAACGGATCGCTTAGAAAAATCTTTAGGGGATGTTACTCGCGTTATTGTTCGCGATGGTACATTAATCTAATATAATAATCACCAATAAGTTATAGGTCTGTACGAAATCTAAGGTCAAATTTGCTATCAAATCAGTAGATCCGCCATTATATCCGCCATAATGTCGAGTCGTCCACGTAACGGAAAACGAAGCGAAGGCCGACCCTCAACTAGATGGTCGGATGACCTGGTTAAGGTGGCGGGCAACAGATGGATGTGAACTGCTAGGGTTCGGCCCGTGTGGAAATCATTGAGGGACGCCTTCGTATAGTGGACATATTAGGCTGTAATGATGATGATGAATGTCAACCTCAAAGTCGGCCATTTTGTCAAACAATATCTGCCATTTTGATACAAAATTCCTCTCTCATAATAGCAAAAACATGAGAGCAACTACGTTAATTGGTCCATAGCCTCATCTTCCTACGTATTTTGTGTTGCTGAGTTTTGCCCCAGTTTCAACTTTAATAACAATAATGGAAATTCTAGTGGCAACGTTCGTAATACTCTTACTTAATGATCAGTATCGTCTAGTGGGTTAATTTTGACATACCTATTATACTGGATCAAAGTAATATTATTAGCTATATTGTTATAACTAAATCAATGAAAAATGTTAACTTGGTGTTATAACAATACACAAGTATGTTCATACCATTCCATAGACTTTTCGTTGATAAAGAAGTGAAAATACTACCGTTTGGTAGAGCAATCCCAAAAATAATATCTTTTCTATGAATCAAGTTCTACGCTGTGCAAGTTTTACCTCTCTAAATGTCAATGACAAATCAATTTTCACCTTTTTAAGTTGGAATTTAAATATTTCAAAAGAATATCTATAAATATGAATGGCAAAAGGTATCCAACAAGCCATTAACTATTCATAGAGGAATGTCAATACTAGGTAGCGCTGATGTATTGAACTGAAAATTGAGTTTGCAGGAAGAGAATCGAAAGTTCAAATGTTTATTTAATTTAAAAAAAATAGATCTGAAATTCGAAACTACATCAAAACATGAGCCTCAACAAACAGACGTAATTGAAACCGTATCAAAACTAATCAGTGATAGAAGCCTTTTAACTGCTACATTTTGTAACCTACTTGCAAGTTCATATTTCTTGGCAGAAAAACATTCACAGCATGATAGCGTAACCGCCATGAGCCATTGTTAAATCGAAGCAATAAAGACGTTTCCCCTCCACCTCCTTTTACACGAATCCCCTATTACCCTCCAACACATAATTCAGATACAAAACAATCTTATCACTGCAGGGTTTACAAGTTACGACGCGAAGGGACAGTCGTGATGGTTTCTGTTGTGCAGGCATAATATTCATTACAAAGGACAAGATTGAATCCTCTGAAATTGGATAATAAATGAAGTAAATTTTGAAGGGCTTACTAAAGAAACTAGGCTTTAGTAACAGCAAGTTCTTAATGCAGATTTTCCAACATCTGTTCAAAATATTTAAACTGAAATAAAGACTGAGGTTTAGGGTAGGTTAAGGTCGCTGCATGTTACCCTCATACAATCACATATGGCTTTAATTAAATCATGCTTACCTAAGGAATCATCATCATCAGCTCATTAGACGTCCCCACCGAGGGGCACGAGCCTACCCGTTTAGGTTGTTTAGGCCTTAGTCGTCCACGCGGGCTCAGTGCGGGTTAGACGACTTCACGCACAACCTTTAATTTCTTCGCAGGCGTGCGCAGATTTCCTCACGATGTTTTCCTTCACCGTAAGAACGTCGGATAACGTACATATAATTTCGAAAACACATTGGTACGTGGCGGGATTTGAACCTCAGCCCTCCCGGTAGTAGGGCAACAGTTCACACCATTGAGCCACCGACGCTCAAGGAATTACACAATGTGAAAAATACTAATACGGAAAATCGTTATAAATGTCAAGTATTTGACCAGCTATATACTAACTCTAAACAGCCTTAATGTTATAATTCCCAGTAAACTCCTTTAAGGTTTACATACGTAAATCACTCAACACTTAGCAAAGAAGTTAACTTATCTAATAATATGCTTTATTTTGCTGTCTACGTTTTTTTTATCATCTAAAGGCAGACATTTGACCGCCATCACACCTGATGGTAAGTGATGATGTGGCTGAGGATGGATCATGCCTGCCTGCTAGAAACAGCCTATTCACTCTTGCCTTGAAGACGGCCAGGTTGTAATGATCGGGGGAACACATAAGGAGGAAAAGAGTTCCATTCCTTTGCGGTGCGCATTAGGAACGAGGCACCATACGATACGGTGGCTACGTTTTATCCCTGAGGTTATTCATTAACCCTGGTAAGCTCTGAAATATGCAAAACCCGTAGTGTTTGAATTTTAACAATCTCGATGATCGTGTAAAGTAAATGAATCATTTCATTCATTCATTCATGACGACCCATTTGGTGTTGCGGTTGAGAGGTCGGCCGCAACACTAAGGGTTCCGGGTTCGATCCCCGGGCAGTACAAACATTTGTGTGCATGAACATGTCTGTTTGTAATGGTCTGGGTGTTTTCTATGTATAATATGTATGTATTTACAAAAAAAAAATGTATACATGTATGTTTATCCGTTGTTTAGTACCCATAATACAGGCTTTACGCTTAACTTGGGGCTAGATGGCGCTGTGTGATTGTCAGTAGATATTTATTATTATTATTATTTATTTCATTCTTTTCATTTATTTCATTCATTTCATTCATTTCATTTTATTCATTCATTTAATTTTTTCATTTTCAATGATCGTGTATTGTAAATGAATAGTTAAAGAGCATATGGAATATTTCTCTACGTCCATTTATAAAGGGTCCCGTCTTAACACAGTCCAAGATATATATTGTTGTTATCTTACTCCTTCTATCAGCGCTAGCCGCTTCCCGCGGCTTTTGCTGGATTTACGCGTTTCCGCTATCAGCGAATGGTTTTAGCGAATGAGAGGGGGATATGTTTTTGTTTATTTCATCTGTGAAATAATGCTTTTGCGTTTTGTACACTTTGTATGTTTGCGAATCAGAATTATATGTACGGTTATCCGACGCTATTACGGTGAAGGAACGCCTGCGAAGAGATTCAAAAGGTTGTGCGTGAAGTCGGCCAATCCGCACTGGGCCCGCGTGGATGACTAAGGCCTATACCACCTATTACGGGTAGGCTCATGTCCTTCGGCGGGGACATTGAATGAGCTGATGATGATGATGACACTTTGTGTACGAAAAAAGAGTGTACTGGATATCTATACTAATATATAAAGCTGAAGAGTTTGTTTGAACGCGCTAATCTCAGGAACTACTGGTTTGATTTGAAAAATTCTTTCAGTGTTAGATAGCTTACTTATCGAGGAAGGCTATAGGCTACATATTATCACGCTACGAGCAATAGAAGCGGGGCAGCAATGAAGAATGTTTCAAAATCGGGGGTATTTTTTCATACTTGGAGCTTCCGTTGCGTACGCTGAGTAAACGGTTTAAGTTTCACAAAAGTCATGTATGAGAGTATTGTTTTCCGTTTAAAGGTCTACAAAAAAGTCCGCGACAGCATATGTCTATCTTCTGAAATTACCCCGAAATCCTATGTATAGAGATACATATATGTATATATATTATATTTTTTTTTCTGAAAATGAACTCCAAAACCTTTAAAGTTGGGCGGAGGATTCCTATGAAATATATATATCTTATTATCCAAATAATTATAATTTAAATGAAGTGGAAGTGGAAGTGTTATCGCGAATTTAATGCGAGCGAAGCCGCGGGCAAAAGCTAGTTTAGGATAATAATGGTTTCCTCATCATCATGGTTTTTCATCAGTATTAATGTACTTTGTCATAACATTTTATATATTTCCTCATCTGAGGATCTATCATTATTCAATTGATCGAAGCACGTAAGCATTTTTAGAAGTTTGTGTTTATCTTTTTTGTTTTTATGGTTTGACGACCCATTTGGTGAATGGTCGAGACGTCAGCACCTACACCAAGGGTCGGTCGTCCCCGGGCAGTACAAACATATGTGTGATATCTGATGCACTATGATATATGCATGTATTTACAAAAAATATAAATAATATGTTTATCAGTTGTTATATACCCTAAAACTACAAGCTCCTCGTTAATGTGGGGCTAGATGGCTTGTGAGCGTGAGTGGATATTTTTTATTATTTTATTTATGCGCAAGTGTAGTTCATTTAAAATTCCGAAGTTGACAAAAACGAAAATTGGAGAAATACAAAATAATGCCTAAAGCTAACGAACCGTATATCGTTTCAGAATGTTAGAGATAACAACTTGAAATTCTAAACGGTCATTCAATATTAAAGTAAAATACTGCCCAAATAACTTGTGGAACGCACCAGGAATATTTCAAGGGGAAACCATCCCCTCTCCCCTCCTGGGCGCAGATAAAAAGTCACGGCTCTATTGACGTTTGACTAATATGTCCAAGTATTTGTATTGCGAAGTCGAACTTGAGAATGGTAATTTTGTGCGCGGTGTTAAAATGTTCTATTGGATTTTATTGTACGCTTAGATAGCCTGTCATGTTCAGATGCTCTCGAGAAATTGGGATTGCTCCAAGGGACCATTATATCGCATCCGGTCAAATTCCAATTAACAAGTTTCCCGCTGATAAACATAATTAAAAATTTTTGGCAAGAACTTGATTAAGGCGCAATTGATTTTTTTTGCACCAATCATATTTTAAATTAATTTCTGTTTGATCATCAATTTAGTCTCGAATGTTAAAAACGTATCGACTAGCCTATAAAGTTACAAATCATGGCATAGGCCTTCCGATAAAACATAGCAATATGGAGATTCGGCCATACAAGAGACTTGAGACAAACCGGTAATGAAATTACTTAATCTACGTCTGAAACCTAACGACTGTATATTAAAAAAATCATTGCTCTTGTAGATTCTCGTACTTTATTTGTGTAATCGCTGCGTTACAAGATTATTATGATCTTCATATTAATTAATAAATATCCACTGACATTCACACAGCGCTTTTATCCAATGATGTAAAAAGTATAGATTCGTGATATGCTCACAAAACAACCGTAAAAAGTGTTCCGAATGCAGCAACAGCACACATATTTCGAATGAGCGTTCATTTACCGAATTTCATTGTATTTATCCATAAACTAAGCATTTAGCCTGTAATATGGGTACTAAATAACGGATAAACAGATTTTTTGTAACTATTACATCAGGTCGTCATATAGGTAATTACATGTCTTTGTCATTTAAAAATAATAAATCTAATAAGCAATATAAATAATATATTTTATAAGAACCTATGTTATCTATATCTATACTAATATATAAAGCTGAAGAGTTTGTTTGTTTGTTTGTGTGAACGCGCTAATCTCAGGAACTACTGGTTCGATTTGAAAAATTCTTTCAGTTATAGATAGCTTATTTATCGAGGAAGGCTATAGGCTATATATCATCACGCTACGAGTAATAGATGCGGAGCAGCAATGAAGAATGTTTCAAAATCGGGGGTATTTTTTTAAACTTGGAGCTTCCGCTGCGTACGCTGCGTAAACGGTTATAGTTACACAAAAGTCATGTATGAGAGTATTGTTCTGCTTTTAATAGTCTACAAAAAAGTCCGCGACAGCATATGTCTATCTTTTAAGGTAAGCTCACTATAACATATTTTTTGCTAATAAAAATTCTGAAATTGACCCCGACACCTTTAAAGTTGGAGGGAGGGGAAATCCTATGTATAGTGATAAATGAAAGTACCGTGTTATCCCGAATTTAATGCGAGCGAAGCCGCGGGCAAAAAGCTAGTGAAGTATAAGCTTCAAGCAGATAAATTCAAAATCATTTTGTGCATAGTAATAGGTTACAAAAGGTAGAGAGATCATAGTACAATCAAAATAGTTTCACGTTACTATAGTAAACTAGTTTCAGGCTCTGCATTGATCGATGTTCAGATAATATTAATTATACGTATTCAAAGTATCAATTTCTATTGAAATCTATACTTAACAAGTAATTTACAAAAGCTGAAATGTAACACAAATTTCCAATGTATTTTAATTGTGACCCAGACGAAAGGCAAACATACCTCAAAGTCGATGTAATGGAAAAGCATCAAAATATTTCAATGAGACAGTATTCAACGAATTCAAATTGGAATAGTTGGGCTTATCAATTATTATCTAGAACGGGAGAATAACAAAGGATTACCAGCGTAATAAATCGTAAGCCTAAAACAATATTGTAACGAGTTTTATTTAATTAAGAATAATTTTATTTCTATTTAAAATATTTTTCATAATACGTTTTCTTCGAAATGCTTTGTAGTGATTGGTTTTTACAATGTATTTTATTAATTCTTCAATCAAAATCATTCAATCAATCTGCCAACATTCCTCCACTGCTGAATATGAGCCTCCCCAAAGAACGCCAACAATTCCGTTCCTGAGCAGCCCGCATCATCCTCTGCCCGAAACTCTTCGCAAGTCATTAGACCATCGCGCCACAGGACGGCCCACACTACGCTTGCCCAGAGGTCTCCACTTTAATACGTTCCAACGTCCATCGTATCTTCTAAAGACATGGCCAGCCAAATTCACTTCACTCAATATTGTATAATGTTTAATACTTTTTCTTAATGAAATAATATGAAACATTATAAAAAAGTTGATGTTTTTAAACAGAGATAAATTGGCAAACAGAAATACAATTATCATAATGAAAGTACTGTACAACTTGTATTTGCTGGTTTATATTTGAATTGATTTCGTAAATTGTAAAAAAAAAACGCAAGTATTGCTTTGAGCGATTCCAAAACTGTTGTAATTGAAAATAGATACAATGAGATTTACTTCAAATAAGAGATGAATTGATCGATGCTGTTACAGAAAAATTCAGAGATTAATCTAACCTTATAGGCCATTATCAGCAACAGCCTATATGTGACGTATATACGACACATTGCAAGGAAAAGACCTAAAACACCGCATAGCCGTTGAGAGATTTCGCCGTAACCGACTACTTGAGCACAACGTGGGTTGATACGTAATGAATATATTTTTTATATAAAAGTCTCAAACAAAGTCAAAACCACAAACCTTCACCAAACTAAATCAACCATTCCAAAAGCTGATATGCTAACTTCGAATCAGCTAACATTTCTTAAGAGAAGCAAACTAACCACTGAACTGGGGTAAAACTTGTCTACTTCAGCCAAACGTTCCAAATTAACCCTGCATAACGATTGAGCAGGCGATATATTCTGAAGTTCTCACTGAATTTATCTCGCAAAGTTGAATAAGGTGCTATATAGATTGCGAATTAAATAGGCAACTCATGATATGCGGGCTTTTACAAACGCCGCCTGTCTCAGTTCCTTAAATTCTAATTAGCGTTTGATTTAGTTATGCAGATGATTTTAGATGACATTTTATATGATTAGGACAAACGCGAATTTGGGTAACTTAATGAGAAAAGCGGAAGACCGGGATGTCTGGCGGAAAATGGGGGAGACCTATGTCCAGCAGTGGACTGCGATAGGTTGAAGAAGAAATGGTATTTTTTATATCTGTCAACGATGCCCGAGATATGAGTTGCAGGTCTCTTATAGTGAAATCAATCAAAGGAGTGACATACCCACTTCTAGAGTTATTATTTAGATTGTGAGCAAACATTACTGTCACGTTATATATCTAAGTTTAAAAGTTTATGACGAAAAACATTACCATTTGTTCTATTTCACTGAAAGTCGTATCAGACTGGCTAAGGACGCTTTCGTATGATGCCATAGAGAAGTTGCTGAAAGTATCTACTTAATTTATTATGTGAAATGATCCGATCCCAAGATACCGATATCGCAGGGCATAATAGATTAACAGGCTATAAATATTACTAATAATAATAAAATAAAAATGTTACTGCTGTTGGAGCACCTAGTTTGAACACGCACGTGCACACACACATACACACCACGCGCGAGCATGCTTCACGCACTTACACACCAATATAGGAGTTAATTATATTATAGTTTTGCCTAAAATAAGTATATTAAATGTATTAATTTAGTATTGAGTGACAAAAATCACGTATACGGAAGCCTTGATGTCACATGTTAAAAGATTTACTACAGGACAGTCTGTACTTATATTATAAAGCTGAAATTGTTTTGTTTTAACCCACTAATCGTTAGGAATACTACTTATATTATTTTTGCAATAAAAAAATCTAGTAAAGTTAAACCTACTGTCGCAATCAAGTTTTTTTTTATCTTTCCAATATTTCATTGTTATGTCCGAGTTCCACTTATAGCATACACTATCGCAATAATTAATTTTGTGACCACTCCCCCTATCACATTTCCGTCAATGTAGAAACTTTTTATGACTATATTCAGAATTATACTTGGCCCTAAATTCTGTGCGAAATCACCTATAAAACTGTCGTTACTTTCAATACGTATCTAATTTATTGGACGATTCCCCGAACTCACTTTTAACACATCCAAAAAGCCTACATTTTCGTTAAAAAAAAACTCACCCGAACACGATTGGAAAAAACTGATCTCCAAAGCCCATAATTCTACAACGAATAATTGCTAAAAGAGTGGGCGAAAAAAACCTATAAAGCTAATAAAATCAGGGTTCCTCCCTGTGCACACCCATTATCATCTCAGTGGTACGCAAACCACCTGATTTATTACTACCGAACACTGAATATATTAGAGGGGGGGTCGGCGGTGAAGAAAATGTACTGATTTTGCCTCTGAGGGGGGTTACCCCCATCCAGTTTGAGCATAACATATGGTGCGGTTTTGAGGCTGATTTCGTTGTAACAAGATACGGTCCTAACGTTGTTTCTCTCTCGCATATGGATGGAAATGGAAGCGCGATGTGAGACCTTGTTGATAAATAAACATTTGAACTGGATACAGAGATATTATTCACGATTTGTGAAACGATTGATGTTAATAGGAATGTTTTCAAAGCTTGTAATCTCACAATGCATTTCTCAGGTCTCATTGTCGTGTTTATAGTGATAACTTACATTATGTTTAGTAAGAAAATTTTTGTTAACTATATTATAATACTTTGATATTTTGGAATTATTATGGTTTATTGTTTTAAAATTATTATTCTGTGGTGATTTGAGAGATTGAGAATCGAGCAAAATTTAAAGTTCAAACTCTTGAAATTAAATTGAAATAGCACTTAGTTATACAAAATCCCCGAAACCGTTCGAAGCCCCAAAACGTGGTAAACGTTAACTTGGAACAAATCAGTAATTGAGATCGTATTTAAACTTGGAATATTCTCTTCAAGGCTCTGTTCGTTACAAAAAATTTGATAAAGTTATTAGTTAAAGTGGCAAAGTTTGAAGTTAAGCAGACAACTTGCACCATTATCCCCCGATCTATATCGGCAAGTTGGGCCTTTGAATTTTGTATCTGATTAGATGACTTGGAGCGAAAATTAACGATAGATACGCCTGTCGAAGTACCCCTTGCATATCTATTAAGGAATCTTAAAAAAATATCTCAAAAATATTTCCGATTTTCAAAGACAGTCAAGTTGATAAAAACACATAATTTATTTTATTTTAATCTCATTATTGCAATGAAATGTTCATAAATCCATTAATTAAATTAATTACAAACTACATGAAATGTTTATCTTACCTTTCCCTCCGTTTAAAGCTTACACATGAAGTTACGGTTGGCAAAATCATTAACCACAAGAAACTTTATTAAATTTGTACATAAATTGTTTGTGTTTAACTTGTAATAAGCGATGGCGATACAACACACTGTGTCACATAATACGTTGTTAAAGTTCCAAGGCTTAAAGTTTCAGCGTGAAACACAACACAAGTTGGAACAAACATAAGGAAAACTAGCAACTTTGAAATTGTAGGATTGATCCTGGACTCGGGCTTTTATCAAGATACCACCTTCACAGCCTCAGGGGCTTTATTTATAAATCATTCTTCCTAGCTCGAAGTTCTACAGTGAAATATAATACCGCTCTCTGACATTCTGTAAGTTTGTTAGTTCTTTGTTGAAATGAATCTGAACAATAAAAAGTGAAGTAACTACGGACCGTCGAGAATGTTTAAAGTTGGCAAGTACACGAATAATGGAGGTGGAAGTTAGTTTATAATTTACATAGTTGATGTGGGCAGAGAAGGTTCTAATGATGACAAACCCTTTGATAACTGAAGTTTAAAAGAAATCGCTGCAATAGTTTGGAATTAAAGGGTTTATTTTAAGTAAAAGCTTATTGTATCAGTAAGTGACATGAACATTAAAAAAGCCATGCGTCAGGGGTTTTAAACTACGTTTGACAAGTTATTACTCGTATGTAATGTTAACCAGTTACAACTGAACTTATTTGAACTATTTTTATTATTAGGTACCCACTTTCCACTGACTGGAGAAAAAATAATATTTCCTGAAAAAGTTATCATTTTATTTATTTTACCTTTATCATCAAAATCATGCGATACTATAATAATATTGTCTCATTGTATAATACTGCTAACAATGATAAGATAATAGTATTGAAGAAGAACAATGAAAACAACTATTTCCAGTGTAACTGTGGTGATGATTGCCTCCTGGTAGGCAATTCATCACCTCGTTCAACTGCCATGCTCCTTTAGCTTATTCACTCTCTCTTGGCCGTCTTCAAGGCAAGAGTGAATAGGCTGTTTCTAGGCAGGCATGATCCATCTTCGGCCACATCATCACTTACCATCAGGTGAGATGGCGGTCAAATGTGTGCCTATAAAGGATAAAAAAAAACTGAATAAATGAACATTGATTCAGAACAATTTGTATCCAAAGAGCTTAGTGATATCTTAACATGTATATGTAAAAATAGTTCTACCTTCAATATAGACTATATGAAGATAGTTGCATGCAACGCTATTTTGCTCTGATCTGATAAGTAGATACCATCCAATAGTAAAGAACATTGACTCTGCTTCCTTGTAACTTAGGCTTAGTAATATTTTCAATTAAGATAAGAAAATTTTTAAATTTTAATAATATCTATTTCATTGTTTTCAAATAAAACGGAATTTAGGATGCTAATATTAGAAACATTGATCCAATCAAATTTACGCAAGTGATAATGTAAGTAATTAATAAATAATTCTCTTCAATAAATAAAATAGGATATATGCATATAAATTCCAATGATATAGTTAGTTTCAAAGAATTACTTGAGCGATGATTCAAAGGGATAACCCTGCCAATATCTTCGGAACCTTACCTAAAGCGAGTTCTTTAATTATTTTATTTAGTTATAATATATTCTTCAAAGGTTTTTTAAGTTTGATATTAGTAATATAGTGTTATTATATTGTACGTTTGTTAAGTTTTTTTAATTAACAATAGACATACATCATATGCATCGATCCATCCGTATGAGATTTCATCTTTGAAATTGGGAACCTATTGCGGCGCTAATTATTTTATGTTTTTGTTTAATATTAATATTCAGTAAGCTATTCAAACAGTACGCTAATCACCTGTTTATTATTACCATATTGAATTGAAACACTTGTAAACTATGCAAATCCCTTATTGTTGTAAATCAGTTTGAATCTAAACATTATTAATTATTACCGAACTTTCTAATTACTGATCATCAAATACGCAAACTAAGCACCAATTTCGAAAATTGAGCTGTCCCAATTCACAAAATGAATTTGTGGGATCAATTCTATAACAAAATTACACCCAGAACAAAATTTAGCTAATTAATTTCATCCATCTAATGAGGAAGGCCCGAAAATGTAGGCTAAAATTAAACCATTGGTTAACTGGTAGTTTGATGTGAATGTTTCCAAACTGATCCTAGTATCAGGGTGGAAATTTTTGTTACAAAGCTAATGAAATTATTATGAGAGTACATAATAGATATTCAAATGAATTTCTTGGTGAACTTCTTTAGGAAATGTTTACGAGACAAAGCTAGTACCTGATTTCAAAATAAATTACGCACTGAATTTATGACATGGTTTTTGGCATACATTTGCAACGAAAATTGGACTCCACTTAGCAATCTTTACTTTACAGGTACTTCTGGTTAGGTTATATTTACGAAGTGAGCAAATATAAATCAATTCCTATTTAGTAACTTAACAAATTACTGGAACTTTATAAAAAATAATAAGTTCTCTCTTCAAACTTACGTAGTACACTCATCAGTGTACAGATCTGCAATGAATTCACCATAATGAAGTTGTCAACAACATGTATGCACGTATGTATGTGCAAGCTTGAAAATAATCTCACAACTCAAACTTCGGCTCATCTGCTTCTCATAAGTTTTGAAAGAACTCTGCCAACCTTTATGTGATAAAAAAACTGGAAAAAAAATCTGCCCTAGTTCACATTCAACTTGGCTTTCTTATTTCAAAGGGGGCACACGACAGTTTGCCCTCGGCTAAACTTAAATTATGGCCAGATCTTCAAGTCGCCAAGAAATTTCCAACTTGGACTTTTCAAAGAACACGAGAATCGACCCGAGGAACGATTCTTTATCTCAACGCTGATTGGCCGAAGTAAATTGGATCCGATTTATTGAGCCCCCTTTGTTTTGGAATCTTTTGTTTGCACGAATACTTTAATATTATCGGACTAAATATCTCGTGTTTTAAAGTTTTGAATTTCTTATCGACGAGTTTGCTCTGTTTTCTTATAAGTCATCCCAATAAAATACTAAAAACACCTCAATTTCTTATTTGAGTTCACAAATCAGCTTTTGAATAAATATTGAAACTTAATCTTTTGTGTTCGTATTTTCACCTTTATTAAAACATTTATTCCGAAATCAGATGTCTTCCTTAAAACTAACACTATTTTTTCATAACATAGATTTCCTATTTTATAAGTTTTTACTGATACCATTAAAATTAACGTCTAATATCCACAACATTGTTTTGAACTCATATTCATTCCGCTATTGTTGGGGAAGTCACAAAATATTAATGAACTGTTCTATTATTGTTATCCTTAACTTTATCGATAGCAGGACATCCGAATTGGCAATTAATATTATTTCGCAAATTGGATTCGAGCAGTCCATTCCAGGACATCCGAATAAATTCAACCAATAAATTATTTAGATAACGCCTACAGTGTTTGTTTAATTTCGTGCAGAATTACAAATGTGTTTCTGAATTTTAATGGAACGCGTTAATCGGAATTTAAGAACTTTGTGTTTAAAAAAGTCGTTACAAATAAAATTAATATAGCGTACATTACATTTTTTTTTTATAGGTACATCCCTAGTAGCTGAAGCTTGTTTGTAAAAAATATTTATGTTGGTAACGTGTTGTTCCCGTACCCAGAGGTCAAATTTGATAGTTAGTACAATTTTAGCTTTGTAAGTCAATGAGAGCTTGTTGATTAAGTGTGACTAAAAAATTCATCAATGAATCCAATATTGTAAACTATTTAATCACTTAATTAGACAGTAAAGTTTAAATTTTCATTAAGTATAATAGCATCTAGACATCCTTGACATTGCAAGCGTACCAAAGGAAACCCCATCCTTTTTATTTCGTAAAATTGACAATCTCAAAGCCTACCCAAATAAATGGGAAATGAAGATATATTGTAAATTGAACGATGAAAAAATCTCCAAAGAGATAAAGCCGTTGGATACAGTAGATTTGAACTTGAGCATTTTGCTTTGGAAATGTGGTTTTTATTTTCAAGCAAAGCCTGGATAGGTTGTATTTGCACAATGATTGCTTGCGATTTTATTTATTCTCGGTATATCTGAATTGGCACGGATTCAGGCAGTTCTTGGAGTTCTTAAGTTAATTGTTTTAAAATCGCACAAAATATAATTTGTCTATATTTCTAACGTTAATTTTGCATTTTGTCATTGACCAATGCCAACTGTCTTTTTTTAAGAAGAATTAATACTTATGTTGTAAAGAAATTATATACATATATATCTAGCTAGATTAATGAACTCTATTCTTAAATTATATCTTTTGTTGTCTTTACAAACAGAGAACTATATATCAGATGTTGTAATATCTTTATCCACTATTTATTCTAAATTGCTATCAATTAATAGCGAACTGATATTCTGACTATACTAATAAGTTTAATACGTTTTTAAAAAGGCCTATAAAATGAACGTAAGATCTTACAGCATCTGACAACCTTGTTTCTGACAACCTGATTACCCAATATTTAACAATACATTCAGTTGTGACTGCTGCAGCACTCTAAAGAAAACACGAATCGGTATATTTACAAATTGACGACCCATTTGGTGTTGCGGTTGAGAGGTCGGCCGCAACACTAAGGGTTCCGGGTTCGATCCCCGGGCAGTACAAACATTTGTGTGCATGAACATGTCTGTTTGTAATGGTCTGGGTGTTTTCTATGTATAATATGTATGTATTTACAAAAAAAAAAATGTATACATGTATGTTTATCCGTTGTTTAGTACCCATAATACAGGCTTTACGCTTAACTTGGGGCTAGATGGCGCTGTGTGATTGTCAGTAGATATTTATTATTATTATTATTACAAATACTATTATCAACATATCACAATCTATATGGACACATACTACTACACTATGAAGATTATGACTCTAACTTATATAAATCTACAAGCAAGCAAAAACATTCTCCACTACACTAATGCATACTAGAAATCACGAACCCAGCTTTTAATAAAAAAAATATCCTGTCTCCCCAAAGAGGCCGGAGCAATGATAGCACGAATAAAAATATATAAAGCGTCTATAACGAAGAACTGGGCCGACCGCGTAGATAAATATGACGTATTATTATGTTTTCCAAAAGGGGGTAGAGACGAGCGGCGGCCGGGCAACAAGCGAGGCGGGGTATTGTCCTGATGCGTAATTTGTGAGGCTTACGAAGGATTGACAAAAGGACTACTCAGAATTCCATTTTAGTTGAAATGAATAACATATTTGGCTACTTGTTGTGTTTTATCTAAGATCGGAAAAGTTCCTGGCCATTGTTATTTTTCATTTATTAGTTCTATTTTGTGGTGGATTGATCTGATTGATCGAAAGAATTTGAGAAACTTCTCCACATTGACGTTGCTGTAATAAAGTAAGATGCTGATGGCGGCTGCTAAGAACCTTGCTGAAGTTCACCGTTCGCTTTGAGATCCTAGCAAGTCGCCAAGGCTATTGTCTGTCAGGACGCTCACCTGATGGTAAGTGATACGCCTGGCCATGACAGTGTGGCATTAATTGAGACCAACAACTGATACAGTAATTATTCTCCATCAATGCCGTATTGTGACTGTCACCCGAGACAACAAATATTAGGTCTCTTTTACCCGATAATATTACTAGTTCCATAAGTTATAATTAGCGAAATTGACTTTGGTTTGAAATAAAGACGATTTATATTGAAAACAAAGACCACCCTACTCACGTACAATAAATTTGAGCTTTTCTAGGAACTATGTATTTCTAAACCACTATCCGCTCCGCTCGCAGCAAAACCGCGTTCAGCACTAAGAAATTTCGCGTATTATTTCATGAAGAATATTTTTAGGGAAGTGACATTCGCTGTAACTATCGTGAGGGTTTGTTTTTCTGTGCGTTACCGAGCAAATGTGACGAATCGCTGTTTATATAGCGCCATTGATGTTAGTTGGGCCGGTTCGTTGAGTAGAAGTGTTTCGTTTGTTTGTACACGGTTTGATTACGTAATCATCTTTGCTAGATTTGGGCAAAGCTTTGGACTTTATTTGGCATGTGGCAATACTCACTTATGTGGTTTAGAAATGTGACCCATATTTTATTTATCAATTTACTAATACTATAAGTAAACTAATACTTATATTTGAGTTTTTATTAATTATCTCCAAAGAGAAATGTTCGTTATAGTATAAGTTTATATTTGCTTTATCGCAAGCGCAATCGGTTGAAAAAATGTTTGCTCCAAGTTCCTCCATCTCTTATGAATATAATGGTAGTCGTTAACACCTACTAATCTGCATTTCATCTACACATGTTGATTTAAGGCCTAATATTTCCCTAGTGATGATGTATGGGAAGCCTTGTGCCCTGCAATTAGCTTTTAGTAATGCCTGCCTTATGATATTTACAAAGTATCTGTTTATATTCTCAATGTTTTTGTATTGTATTCACAATGTTTTGTAATGAGTGAAAAACGCACTCTCAAATCATGGCATTAAAGTCGAAGTTACTACCAATCGCCATCGAGCCTTTTGTATCTACTCATAAAATTGTTTCACGAAACAGGAAGTTTCTGGAACCAATCAATCGAGATTTCACTTCGGCGAGTTCAAATTTGAGTGCCCTAATATCATTGGAAGATTTTTGCATTAATCCATCAATCAGCATTAAGCTTTAATATCCAATACGATTCCTTACACAATAAGCCAAGATATTCCCTATCTATCCTCTGTTTCCCGAGGGACTCTCATCTTCGTTCCAGAATTTCGAGGTCAACGTTACCAGGCGAATTGAAAGGTAACTTACTGGGTTCCCTTGGGTGCAGAGTCTTCCTGCTCCTTATCCCTTTATGATAGGAACTGTCTGTTTTTAGCGATTTCCTTTATTGATAAAAAGTATTTGATTTTGTACTGTAAGACAAAAGAAACGAAGATTTTACGGAAACATGACGTCTTATTTGTAACACAATTCAAGTTGTTAGTGATTCAACAGTGAAACCAAATATTGAACTTTCATTCTCAAGTAGTCTTTATAGTACGAGTAATCGAATAATTTAAAGTCTATGTAGTATTTATTACTCAAAAAATAATGGATCATCTTCTGATTTGGTCAAAGTCCCCTTTGTGCTTATCGTATGAACTCATGGTTGCATAAGCGATTTAAGTGCTAAACAAAGAAGACGAAACTGGTAGTTTTCCCAGAATCATAATGTACTATTTGGTGAATTTTCTACGTTAAAATCATTTCAGTCACGACAGGAAAGTGGCTAATACGACTCATAGAAATGAAATTACCAAAGTAATTGTATGTGATACCAAATTGCTTGTTTGTGGTTTTCTGGGTAACTAATTGGAGAAGGGAATTACATGTGAGGTCAATTTCCTAGAACTATGAATATTTTTGTATGTCTCACTAAATGAAAGTTTATGCTGAGTATGTATAAGGTCATCTGATGATTTCTAGGACAACTTGATCTCACCTACAATAATAGTTATGCTATTGGTGTTACTCGATTCTGGCTTTGATGGAGAGATTGAAGCTTTAAATAGGTCTGAAAATTTGCGCTCATTGTCAGCGCTAATTTTTAGACCTATGTGGTGTAATAGTTGACAAGTCAACCACTGCAACAAAGGTTTTGGTTTCGATTCCCATGCATCTCTAATATTTGTGTGCATGAACATGTTTAAATGTATTGCTTACGTTACCATACTACAAAATTAAAAAAAACGCGTCAGAATCCCCTTATAAAAGTTGTGTTGAGAAATTAAAAAATAATAATAAATGATATGGCGATCGAAATGGCATTATATTGATCGCATTATCATAACTATATAGTTCATAATGTACATATATATAGTAAGAAGAACCAGTATTGGTATATAACATAAAACTATAACTTCGCACATAAACTTCCATACTCTTGGCGCAATGAAATGTTTCGTATTAATTATGTATACATAATGATAATAATCAGGCACATAATTGATGTAAGCGGATATCCGTACCGGATTGTTGGCTAATGAGCTGAGAATTGGTTGATTAAGAAATATGTTACGCTTCATTTGACACCTCTGTGAGATAAAACGTCATCGGCAGAGCATTATCTTGGAAATGTATGCAACTAATTGCATGCAGTGAATTGGAGTGATCTAAGTAAGATATCAAGTAAGAAAGAAAATAAAGGAATTAAGACGGAATAAAAAAATTAAGAAAGAAATGTTTATATCTGTAACAGAATACAAGAGTTTCCTATAACATAAAAACTTAAATCTTAAGACGCAGAAAAGGAAAATAACTCAGCATGAGCCATGGTGATGAAGATATCAAGACGCTGGTCTTCCGTGGCTTTCATACTTTCATAGAGACCCCATGATCTGTAAGACAATTGCGTTTGTCACTAGCGAAAAGAGAGTAAAATGAAATGGTCCATTCATTTCATTTAATGAAATGTAATGAATAACTTTGGTTATTTATAATGCATAATCCAAAAACTGTTTTCATAAATACAAACAATTTTTCAAAAGTTTATTATATTACATTCAATATTTTGTTTGTAACGCTCACCACATTAGATGGATGGATGGATCATTTGGTAGTTTCTTTTACCGTTACATTTACATTAAATTAATATCGTTCATTTGTACTAAAAAAAAGCTTTGCAATTTTTTCTTTATATTTTTTCCCCATAGCTATATGCTGCGGGCAGGCCTGTGCTCATCAGCAAGCTGGTATAGGCTGATGATAATGCATTTTTTTCCTATAACGTAGCAAAAAATAATTTTTTAGTTTTTGTTTTTACCTATCCTTATCATAAGCCTAACGAGCTTACCAAGTTCACCATTTAATATCTAATTTACGTAATCTCTCCCATCGGAGAGACCTATTTACATCTGGGGACTCTGGGGCGGCCATAGGCAATTCTAAAGCAATGAATAGCCATTGTGTTTCCATATTAAAATTCGATGACAATAAAACCCTGGCCCAATAATGGGGGTGGCATTGAGCAATTAAAAATAAAACGGAATAAAGCCCGCCCAGCACCGCGCAATTAGAGACTACGTGCCAAATGTCGCTTTTACGCGCGTCTTTTGCGCTCGAGACATGAGCGGAAGCGGTTTTGAGAATAACCTTTTGCCCGCCAACGTCAAACGTGACCAAAAACTGGCACTTAAAAATGTGAAATTGTTTATTACCCATTAGAGGCTAAATGCTTATTTTAGGGCTGGATGGCGCTGTGTGAATGTCGGTGAATATTTATTTATATTCCCTGAGCAAAACGACCTAGCGTCTTTAAAAAAGCCGTTTGCTGGTTTGCCTCCTTTAGTATAAAAAGGCAGCAAGAAAGTTCTTTGCTGGCTTTCTTCAATTTGGCGCCAGATATCCCCGTTCTCCGACTTTCTCATCAAGCCTTTGGCTTTCTTTATTTTCAATAAACCAAAGATACAACTAATTTGAAGAGCACAAGTTTGTAAACTAATTAATTAGATAATGCAATTGCGAGTTTAGTGCAATAGCTAATGTTATTTAGTGTATTTTAATGGAAAAGATCTTCAAGAAAACAATCGCTTCATCCTTTCACATAAACCACCCTCACACAATCAAGGGTATGACGAGCTACTAACTGGATTTCTTGCTACACTCGACTCTCCTCCATAATTTAAGCTCCATTTTCCCAAATCACATTCTGCCATTTTTGGAAAACACCATGCACAATTACCACTGGCCAAAATCGCCTGTCAGCCATGTTGATTTCATTAGAAATTCGCAAACATGTTCGTGTTTTTCCTTTATTTGTTGCATTAATTAAAACATCAGTGGATAAGGAGGATTTAATTGAATAAAACTAGAAAGAAATAATTACGAGAACTTGAATGACCGACATAGCCCGTAAGGTTAAGTTGACTGGGCAGGGCATAGTGAATCGATGGCCGATGGGGCGGAAAGGTTCTCGAGTGGCGTCCGCGTAACCGATGCCTAGTGCCTGGTGTCGGCCCGCGTGGAAGCCATTCGGGGAGGCCTTCGTAAAGTACTGAACTCTCTCTTCAAGCTGTCCACTGCTCGACATAGATCTCTTCCATTGTTCACCACATATACCGACCCTCCGCTTTTCTCATCCAGCCTCCACCAGCGACCTTTCGCAAGTCGTCGGTCCATCGATCCTGCAACATACGTGACCAGCCCACTGCCACTTCAACTTGCCGATCCCGCGGTAATGTCGGTAACTTTTAGTAATAGTAATATATAAATAAATATTAAATAGCTTCAAAGTACTAGATTATTAAGCTGCAATGATGATGAACTGGTCGTATGTCATACGTAAACCGTGTTGATGGAAAATAATCACCACAAACTATCATTTATTTCCTTCAACACTGCATCAGTCATGGTCAGACGTATCACTTACCACCAAGTGAGCGGACTGAACGTCACGTTCACTTAATGAAAAATAGGTCATATGGTCAATTTTGCGGAAAACGCAGCTTTTCTTGGTGTGTGGACATAAATCTAAACTGAGGCGAATTTTGGTGCTTGATATTTTAATACGAGTAAATAACTTTGTTTGGAGCGTCGGTGGCTCAATGGTGTGGACTGTTGCCCTCTTACCGGGAGGGCTGAGGTTCAAATCCCGCCACGTACCAATGTGTTTTCGAATTTTCGAAATTATATGTACGTTACCCGACGCTCTTTCGGTGAAGGAAAACATCGTGAGGAAACCTTCATGCACGCCTGCGAAGAGATTCAAAGGTTGTGTGTGAAGTCGTCCAATCAGCACTGGGCCCGCGTGGACGACTAAGGCCTAATCACCCTACGGGTAGGCTCGTGCCCCTTGGTGGGGACGTTTAATGAGCTGATGATAATGAAATCACCTTGATGTTTATTTGGTATATAAATATGTACATACCAACCCATTGTGTTAACGTTTCGCGAAGCGTTTGATTGATACGTAAACATTAGTTAGGGAGTGAGTCATGTTGTTATTATAACAAACACCTTTTGCCTTCAAAACAAATATTCGTTAAGTAAGCTCCACCACCGCTCGATTCAGACGGAATTTCCTTCGTCGCGTATGAGTAAATAGTATTTTTGATTTGTCTGTCTGTTTCTATGTATGCTGAAGTCTTAAAAACTTGTGAAATAGGTGCGGGATATAAAAGTAAATATCTACATACAACCGAGCGTCGGTGACTCAATGACGTGGACTGTTACCTTCCGAGCTGGAGGGCGCAGGGTTCAAATTCCGTCGCGTACCAATAAAAAAATGTGTTTTCGAAATTATATAATTGTCTTACAGGGTGTATAGACCTTAGTTGTCCACGCGGGTCCAATGCGAATTGGCCGACTTCACTCACAACCTTTGAATCTCCTCGCGTGCGCAGGCTTCTTCACCGTAAAAGCGAAGGATAAACTTATCATTTCAAGAATTTGAAAAGATCTTGGTACTTTTCGGGAATTGAACCTGCACCAGTCCACGCCAACGAGCTACCGACGTACTTGAAATTGTTAATAGAATTTGGAAAATTTCTAAAATAAATCTTTACAAAAAAATTATTAAAAAGATACATTTATTACGTAATAGTTGTCAAATTCGTATATTTTGAACGAGAAATGATAATATAAATCATAATTTGTAAGATAATATCATCCCGCTTTCAAAGTGAATTTTAATAAGCTTATATAATGAACATTTTAATAATTATAGCACAATGTAATTTTATGTAATATTAGGACGGAACAATATTTCATTCAATAAGATTTATTTATTTTTGGAAGAATTACAGTTACATTGGCCACTATATTTAAGTATAAAATTATGATAAGTGTACAACACTTATTATAAATCTTCACATATGAAAGTAATTTCATTTGTGAAATTTCATATGTGAAGATTTATAATTAGTGTAAGTGATTAGTAAAGTATAGATAAGTATCCGATGCTCTTACGGTGAAGGAAAACATCATGAGGAAACCTTCATGCACGCCTGCGAAGAGATTCAAAGGTTGTGTGTGAAGTCGTCCAACCCGCACTGGGCCCGTTGACGACTATGGCCTAATCACCCTATACGGGTAGGCTCGTGCCCCTCGGTGGGGACGTTTAATGAGCTGATGATGAGATAATTAAAAATCAATTATATTTCTTGTTTGATAGTATGCAAGATATAAATGGATATTTGGGAAGGTTTTGTCCACTGGACCCCCAAATATAGTCCGATATCGGTCCTCTGGGGACAAGAGCGGGTTAAATGTTCCCTCACGATGTTTTCCTTCATAAAAGCGTCGAATGAACTTACTATAATTTCGAAAATGAGATTAATACGTGGCGAGATTTGAACCTGCACTCTCCAGATCGGAAGGCAAGAGTCCACACCAATGAGCCACCGTCGCTCTATTCGCATGCCCTATCCCTAACCTATCGCAGTTCACTGCTGGACATAGCTCTCCCCCATTTTCCGCCAGATATTCCGGTTCTCTGCTTTTCTCGCCCAGCCTCCACCAGCGACCTTTCGCAAGTCGTCGGTCCATCGGGCCGGAGGGCGTCCGACGCTTGCCGTGGCGCGGTCTCCACTCCATTCACATCATCGCATCAATATTAGATGGTCATATAATTGTACTATACGCTACTAACTACAAAGTTACTAAAATTGGTAACATGCAACTTTGTAATTGTCTGTGTCATGAAGATGCCACTTACTTAGAGCGTTTGCAGGAGTGTCTTGAAGTTTCCCTCATTGCAACTGATCGCTTTTACCTTAAGTAACTTTGTTCCGTTTCGTTATTAGCTATTTGTTTCGCCATACCTTTTTCCAGGTATTAAAGTAAATCTATCGGATTAGCTATACTTTTTTCAGATATAAATATAAAATGTATATTATATTTTACTGTTGAATCTGTTAAAAGTTTTAAAAGATCCAATATATTCTGAACTGGTGGTAGAGTCAAAATATATAATAATAACAATTTACTACTCAAAAGTATCTGTAAGATATTTAGATTTAAGAAGAAATGAATGTTTAAGATTAAAAGCTTCATTTTATAAGATAAAAGCTTGAAAACGCTTACAGAATCATCATTATCAAATTAAAAACTTCCTTTACTTGTAAATTAGGCAGATCGTTGTACAACAAAAGTATATTAGAAACATATAACGCTACTTACTTACTGATATAAATATTAATTATTATATTATAATCATGCATTCAAAATATCTATACCAAACATTCAAATCGGTCAATTGGTCCACCCACAGACATCCGAATATACAATTAGACTGGACAAGCCGCCAAGTTTATAGGCAGTCCCAGTGTCGCAATTTCTTTTCGGTTCTTAGCTGTGAAAAATTTATTATATTTCTTGGTAAATTTACTGATTCATTGCGATGATGGCATGTTACAATTGCACAGGATGGCATTTTGGAAAAAAAAACGGTAATTTCTTCTAATATTCGTGCGTCTTGACTCGTCTCACAGAGCGTAAACTGGCAGCCAGTGTATGCTCGTTGAGCTTACATTTGTCGCACTTAAAAACGCGGCTTGCCCCATCTCCTGTATTGGGAAATCTGTGGGTCCACCAATTGCTAAACATAGGCCTTTTCAGTAAAACAATTATTTTGAAAAGGTGCCTTAATCATGTTGGCTGGACGTTTGTCAATCGATAGATAGAGGTCTCTATTTAGTTATACACATAAAGTTTCATTCACTTGATTGATAAGCGAGCAAAAATTCCCGAAACAATAGAATTTTTATTCCCGCAGCAACGAGCTACAGTACAGATGACTTCACACTCGGTTTTGTCGATGTGTGTTAAAAATATCGCCCATAGAATATTAGTTTTATTGCTATCCAGCCGTACATCTATCATCATCAAAAGTGTTTTATAAGGACTTAATTGAATAAGAAAAAATAGTTTGAGTTCATCATCAGCCTATTACGTCCCACTACAGGCCTTCCAGCACAGTATCGCCATGGGGAGATTGGGCCGTAACCCACCACGAGAGCCCAATGCAGATTGGTGAGTGTTACGGACAACTATATTAAAATTGAACCCGGGACCATCTTAATTTGCAACGTTTGTACTGCCTGGCGAGAGCGTCGGTGGCTCAATCGTGTGGACTGTTTCCCTCCTACCGGGAGGGTTGAGGATCAAATCCCGACCTGTACCAATGCGTTTTCGGATTTTCGATTACGCTATCCGACGCTCTTACAGTGAAGGAAAACATCGTGAGGAAACCTGCGCACGCCTGCGAAGAGATTCAAAGGTTGTGCGTGCACGACTAAGGCCTAATCACCCTATACGGGTAGGCTCGTACCCCTCGGTGGGGACGTTTAGTGAGCTGATGATGAGGTTCTGCCCGGGGATTGATCCCGGAACTCTTGGTGAAGTAGCCGACGTCACCATTACACCAAAAAGGTCGATCGCTAACCGAACGCACTATGGCCGCTACGTCCTCCCGTTCCTATGACTATTATCAATTTTAAACCAAATACCATGGATTATAGAAATAAGTTATGGCGGACAGTTTTCTCTATTCGGTCGCCGTTCCGTTTTGTTGGCATCCCTCCAAAACTGGCCGTAACGAACGCATTGTGACTGCATTCGGCTGTGGCGTAAGTCACAAGAGATAGATGGTAGTCAATATCCCAGTCCTTGTAAGCTGGTTTCAATTCATGAGAGAATCATATTGCTGCGCCATTGCTGACTCGGTTTTAAGATATGAAAATATGTTTCATATATTTCGATTTGAAATTGAATGTTGTAGTTTCTAATATAACGGCGCTTAATCTCGTTGTATCTTTATATCGTATGAAATTATCATGAATACTTGTATTGGGGTGAAACATTCTTGTTCATTGGTTTATATTAAGTGGGAACAAAAATCGCAATAAGTTCCTTGTGATTACAAAGATAGACATTTACTTATACATTGATCAATCAAGTCAACAAAATAAACATACACAAAAATATGAAACCAATATAGTAGGCAAAGGCCTCTGTTGTTTTAATAAGGATGTATATTATCATAATTATAATTATACTATACAAAGTATATAATTTTGATAATGTGTAAAAAATTACGTTACTAGCTACGAAATACATACTACTAAATATTGTGATTTTTTGATTACTAGGTACCATCGTAGGGATATCGACCTGTGAAATAGGAGTCTTATGGACTTAGTTTCGAGATGAAGGCATCGTAGCTATTAAAATTACCGGTAAAAGAGACATAATATCTGTTATCTCGGGTGTCGGGGGCAGTGCGGCATTGATTCAGAATAATAACTGTGTATCTGTTGTTGGTTTCCTTCAATGTCAGGGTTCACTCTGTTATGACAGGTGGGCGTCCTGACCGTCCTATACACTTTGTAACGTAAAAAAAATCATTTTAACACCGTATACATCGTAAACAAGTAGCTGCAAATTCATATACACAACCTTTAATTCACAAATACTCTACATTTAACATAAGTGATTATTTAACATAAACAAAAATAAATCTCATTGACATGAACAAAAACAACTGCGTTTGACGTAAAACAATCTGGTTTCCATAATCGCTATGTCTCATAACTCACACCGTTTAGACACCAGTTTAATTTATACATGCGGGGGATCTTATAAGTCCGCAGCCAGCCGCTTTATAATTGGACCATCAGCAGAGACTTATGGCCATCTTATTATTTATCATATCCAGTCTACATGCTCGCCAATATGGAGCATGTCAAATTGCTTTGAATAAAAGTGTCTGGTTAAGAATGGAAAAGTGGGTTTGACACATATGGGGTTTAATATATGGTTATCTTTGAGTATTTTGACTCGATTTGGTGGAGAAAATGAAAATGAAAAGTGTTTATTCAGTTTAGTCCTTACAGAACACTTATGAATGTCAAGTTACCATTGGTTAGGGAGGTAGTTTTCCACTGAGAAGAAACCAGCAAGAAACTCAGTAGTTATAAGAATAACTACTGAGTTTCTAGAGCATTTTATCTAGTTAATTAGATAAAATACTCTAAAAAAGAATCTAGGAAAAATTAGATTTGGATCGTTAAGGTGGTAGGTGGGGCACATAGTGCAAAGAGCCGATGGCTGATGGCGAATATGGATCGGAAATAATTAGGAATAGACGAATTGATTATCGGATGTGATCTTGCTAAGCTTGCATAGTCTTAGACAAATTTGTAATATACAATTGAAATTAAACTTCATTTATTTATTACGGAGATCAACAATGCAATCACAAAAATTCGCAAAATATACAGAAATAATGAGTTATCTAGTGTTTACATCAATGTATGTAAATGTGAGGAAACCTGCGCACGCTTGCAAAGAGATTCAAAGGTTGTGCGTGAAGTCATCCGATAAGCACTGGGTCCGCGTGGACGACTAAGGCCTATACACCCTATACGGGTAGGCTCGTGCCCCTCGGTGTACGTATAATAAGCTGATGATGATGTAAATGACGAAACTTTTCAACCAATATTGTAACTAAGTTGAAAAGAGTGACTAAGAATCGAATTTTTTGTTGTGTCTTCTACGGTAGATTCATAAAATAATGTATAAAACTGAAAATAATTATAGATTATTTTCGAGATGAGAAAGGCGGAGGACCGGGATGTCTGGCGCAAAATGGGGGAGACCTATGTCCAGCAGTGGACTGCAATAGGTTGAAGAGAGAGAGAAAATAAATAATGAATATCCACAGACATTCACACTAGTTAACTAACTTAGCAGCCGACGTCTCAACCTTGCACCAAATGGGTCGTCAAAATAATGTGAACTAGACTAGATGATCGATATTCATCGATGTTGAATAAACATCGATGTTTTACTATAAATCATCGATGTTTTAAAATCGATGGGTTGACATCGATATCATCGGAACATCGATGTTACCTGAATAAAATATCGAAACGTGAATTATACTTTCGGGCGTGTCTAGCGATCAGTAGGTAGGTCTAATTTGAAGCTTCAACTAAATATCAGTAAATATTGCAAAGTCATTAGCAGATGACTATTAGTTTCAAATATTTTCCACTAAATGGCATAATCAAAATGATCGGACTAAAACCACAGCCGTGCGAATAAAGTTTGGGTCCACGGAACGAATGAAAAAAAACATATCAAAGTAAATTTTAACAATGTGTCCCTAAAAATACCGGGAATGTAAATTTTTTCTTATGATTTTTGTCATTTCTAGGTGTCTCAGTAAAAGTCCATTTACCTAATAATAAACAGTTTAATTTGTTTACAAAATCATCGATGTTGTAAAAATATCGATGTCTTTCAATCGATATTTATCGCACATCGATACTTTTGATTCGATGGTAAGATCGATGTCAACATCGATGTTTATCTAATATCGATCATCCCTATGTGAAACGTCATTTCATTTCATTTCAAAATAATGACTTGGAAAAGTATTTTGTTGATCAGTGGGCAATGATGTAAAAAGTATAGATTCGTGATATGCCCACAAAACAACCAAAAAGGGTTTCGAATGCAGTGAAAGCACGCATACACATTTATGTTCAATGAGCGTAAATTTACCCAAACAAAGAGCCTACAACTGTATTCTCTTTGGCGGTTCGTTTATGAGGCACGGGTGGCGTATCTACCTTTGTATATACAGAATATCATTGTCAGTGGGCATAATAGCAATGATAATGATATTATCAATATGCATTCTAACCAACAACTTTAGGCAACTAAGCATTGATTTCTAAAATCCTATCCAGTGTGACACTCGTCACTTTTTATTGGTTTGACCGAGCAAGTTCACACGCCATTGACTTTTGCTTTGTGTTGTGTGACCAAATATCACGGCTGTACTGTTTTCACGCTTTGAATTGTATGTGTGGTTACTGCCTCCATGGTTTAGTGGGTGTGTGGGGGGTGGAGGTCGTGGGTTCCGTCCGCGAGGAAATATAACTGTGTGATTTTTTTCTAGTTTGGTTAACACATTTCGTCTAGGTATTGTCAGTACCACCGCTGTACCAGATATTGCTCCGTGAAACAGGAGTGTTATGCACTTTTGTGTTACATGATGACGAGTATACGAGACCTAACATCTGTTGTCTTGTGTCGAGCGCAGTGCGGCATTAACGGAAAATAATATCGTTGGTGAAGACTGAATGAGGAAACCGGAGGACCGGGATATCTGGCGCAAAATGGGGGAGACCTATGTCCAGCAGTGGACTGAGATAGGTTGAAGAAAGATATATGGAACAAAATATATACACACTACCAAATGTATATATCACTAAATTGGATGAAAACGACGTAACCAAACTCGTGTCGACTGCTCTTTTATTGATGGAATAAAAAAATAATTTCCACAAAATGTGCGGGAATTTCGCAACAGAAAATGGGTGACTCCCGGATTTCTC
The DNA here is from genome assembly GCA_019425675.1 of Leucinodes orbonalis. NCBI lineage: Eukaryota > Metazoa > Arthropoda > Insecta > Lepidoptera > Crambidae > Leucinodes > Leucinodes orbonalis. The sequence continues at coordinate 151,397 of PQWD01000198.1, forward strand.
TTGGGAAGAAGTCTTCGTTAGGAGCGGGAATTTCGGCGACTGTTTTTCCTTATTTCGGCGGTATTAATGTGCGATTGACAACACACGCCGACACTTAGACTCGACGATATTACAGTGAGTTCTGATGAAATGTCGCGTGTAAGTAGGTTTCCGTTTTGTTCCGTGGCACGAACGTGATTGCGTAAGTGTTTTTGTTACAAATTGTACATGACGGTTAGGGCGCTCACCCGATGGTGAGTGAAACGCCTGACTATAACAGACCGGCATTGATGGAGACCGAACTGATAGTGTTGTTATTATCTATTTTTTTTAAATATTTTAACAGCTGCGCATCTTATCCGAGAAAACAGATGTTAAGTCTCTTATACCCGATAATTTTACTAGCTACAGTCCCCTTATCCCGGGACGATATCTGGCACTGCGGTGGTACGTACCTAAACGACTTAGTACTGCGTCTACCACCTAGTAAAATGCATGCAGTGCTAAACTAAGCATCTAGCTTGTAATATGAATACTAAACAACGATAAACATATAATCCCAGACAATAAAACAGACATGTTCATGCACACAAAGTTTGTACTTAACGGTGACAAAACCCGAAACCTTGTGATAATTTCTCAACCATTTTACTAATGACAGAATTTTCTACTTCTCATATCATAAAAATGAAAGCATTAAAAAATATAAGGGATTCATAAAAACTCTTTAAATTTAACCCAAATCGATACAATAAGTGTCACCATTCATAAAAATCGATTAAAATTTAACAGCTCATACGTCAACAGTACGACAAACCGCATTTTATGACGTCATAAACCCAGTCAAAATTAACGCTTTCAAATGAACCCGGTTAATTAACGACAGTGACGTCATCTACGCTGTGATATTAAATCATCCGAGGGTTTACTTTCTTTGTTTTTATCATTTTATTAAGTTCTTTAATAATTTTTATTTGTAAATTAACTGATTGTGTTTTATTTTTATATTATTGTATATTTTTTATAAGTCTGAGCGTCCTGACCGCCTGTACCTTATTACTAAAAAGTTAAAATTAAACCGCCTAGACAAAACCGCCAGCCCATACTATTAACACTGTAAACTTTAACTTTGTCAATAAACCACGACATTTTGTCGACTTCAAGGGGTCACTGGCCGATGCACAAAGATTGGGTTCTGTGCCAAGTAGATACGCATCGGGGCAGATACCAAACTTGGCCGTCTCTTACTATAGTATTGTTTAATTTTAATTTTTTTGCCCGTTTATTATGCAGAACTTGGCTCTGTTTTGTCATCGGGTTAGTTAGGATATAGTGATATTGCGCGGAGGATATTCTTTTGTCTGTTATGTACTACATATAATAGTGAATAGGCTGGAGCGTCGGTGGTTCAATGGTGTGGCAGTTACAGGTGGTACACCAGGTTACAATGGTGGCTGTTGTGTTCCGATCGGAGAGCGCAGGTCTTCTACTCTCCACGTATGTACAATGTGTTTCAATTTTTAAAAATTCATCATCATCAGCTCATTAGATGTCCCACCGAGGACGAGCCACCGTATAGGGATAAGGCCTTAGAGTCCACGCGGGCCCAGTGGGATTGGACGACTTTACACCCTTTGAATCTCTTCGTTTAGCGTGCATGAGGCTTCCTCACGATGTTTTCCTTCACCGTAAGAGCGTCGATAACGTACATATAATTACGAAATTCGAAACACAATTGGTACGTGCGGATTTGAACCTCAGCCTCCCAGTAGAAGGGCGACAGTCCACACAATTGAACCACCGACGCTTTTTTTTTTCAAATTATATGTACGTTAACCGACGCTCTTACGGTGAGGGAAAACATCGTGAGGAAACTTACTCACGAAAGGTTACTTGAACTTTCGGTGAAGGAGCTACGGGTTCCTGCGAAGATATTCATAGGTTGTGCGTGAAGTCGGTTAACCCGCACTGGGCCCGCGTGGACGACTAAGGCCTGTACATCCATTACGGGTAGGCTCGTGCCCCTCGGTGGGGCCGTATAATGAGCTTGATTATATGAGTATGAGCGTCGGCTTTTCATGGTCATGGTTCGGATCCCGCGGAGAAAGTCACTTTGTGCCATTTATCCTAGTTTAGATAAGACATCGCAGGCTAAATCACCTGACTATCCGAAAAGTTGTTGATTTGTAAATTTGGTGCACCGAGTAAACAATTTTCTTTCTTTCTTTCAAAAGAAAGATACCCTTTTTGTAGCAGCCGACGTCTCGATCATTACACGAAATGGGTCACGTAAAATTAAATACATTACATCATTATCAAATACAGATGATTTCGAAACCAGATGGGTGACGCTATGTAAAAGGATATCTGTATGCTGCGAGATTCTATCATGAATCATTTTGTCATTTTGAATTGTCAAAAATCATCATTGTCATTGTGTTTTTAACCATATAATGTCAAATGAGTGATTATTAGAGTGTGACTATAAATGCAATCATTTAGGTCAGATTTACGATAAGGAGTTTGTTTTTTTTTAAAAAAAATAACGTTGAAGGATTGGTCTAACATTATTTTGCAGGGCGGAAGCTTTGCCAACCAGTATGGATATTATTTATTTTTATATGGGTTGACGACCCATTTGGTGTGTTGGTTGAGACATCGGCTTTTAGGCCAAGGGTTCCAGGTTCGATCCCTGGGCAATACAAACATTTGTGTGCATGAATATCTCAAGCTTCACGCTTAATTTGGGGCTAGATGGCGCTGAGTGAATGTCAGTGGATATTTATTGCTTGATTTAGGTTTATACAGCACGATCCAATACCTGAGTTTATTAAAATAATATGCTTAAAACTCACCGAAGAATTCCCAGAAAATCCAAACAAACTTTCAAACACCTCTCACCCCTGCGTCACCCGTCACCCTTTCCCTTCGCTCCAATACAGTGGAAATGCGTATTTCTTTATGCCAACCTCGGATATTGTTGATAAAAATCTGTATTGACGGAAACCTATTGGAACGGCGCGGTAGTTCTTGAGCCAAGTTCCGCGATGATTATCGTCGTGTGTTTGTCCGCACCCCTCGTAAAGTTTTATGAGCTATGCCAAACATATTTGCGCTGTTTTTAGTCTGGATTGTGAACAGTGGTTATGGAACGAAACTTGAAATTTGCATTGCATTTATAATTTAAAATCAAATGCATAGAATTTGATTTCCTATTTTAAATTATTAATACCCCAATTTTTTTTTCTCATTTTAAGCATCATATGTTCACTTTCTTTACTTTCATGGTTATATTTGGGAAATACAATACAAGTCAATCAATACATGCTCAGGTGAAGGGTCAAATATTTATTGTATTTACTTAGTGGTATACTCAGTACATGGGGCGGAAAGGTTCTCGAGTGGCGTCCACGTAATGGAAAGAGAAGCGTAGGCCGACCCCTAACCAGATGGACGGATGACCTGGTGAAGGTGGCGGGTAGCAGATGGATGTCAACTGCTAGGGATCGGTCCGCGTGGAAATCATTAGGGGAGGCCTTCGTTCAGCAGTGGACATAAATAGGCTGTAATGATGATGATGGTACTCGGTACGGAATCGTCTAGGTAAGAACCGCCGCAGTGCCAGATATCGTTCTATGAAATAGTACTAGCAGTATTCAATTATATGAAAAAAAAAGTTTAATGTTGTTTTTGTGTATGAACCGTATATCAATTCATATGCATACAGAAAAACATGCTTATATCAACATTATCTACAGACAGTCCCAATTTTATGTATTTAGACAACTTTTTTGTTCTGTATTGTATTAAAAAGGAACTTAATTTTTGTCGTACCGAAGGCAAAGAAACCTCCATCCTCTCAGTCGTTACCAAGTCAACATCAGGGTGGTTAGATTAATGAACTCGCTCTAAGCAGAAATGTAATAGAAAAGCTTTCGTTTCTGTTCCAACGCGTTTATTTGTGCTGACTATGGGTTGCAAGCGTATTGCAAATAATATAAAACGGTTATTATAAACTTTCTGTTTCACCAATAAATTATCTCAAAAAATGTTTTTGTAACATAAAATAGATAGATTAAAATAAAATACATTGCAAGTTAAATAAAAGCCTGTAAAAAGGGAGTTTTTAATATAAAAGTGAGTTCCAGCCTTTTCACCATTAGCCTTGTCTCACATAGTGCCTTCATTCATATTATAGTACTCTCATGTAATTAGTATTGTACTCTTATCATATTGTTATACTTTAATCGCCTTAAGAAACTGTAATTTTTCCGATAATAAATAGCTACTGACATGTGACGTAACCCATCACGCTGGCCCAATGTGGACCCCATGCTCACAACCACCCTAAGATATTTGTAAAGACTGACAGCCTAATGAGTCCATCGCTCAATCAGCCCACTATCGTCCACTGCTGAACATAGGCCTCACCCAATGAGCGCCATCTATCTAGGTCCTGAGCAGCCTGCATCCATCCTCCACCAGCCACAAAATCGTCCGTCCATCGGGCCGCCGGACTTCCCACACTGTCCTTCGAAGCAAGGAATTATCTATTCCGGACAATCTGATGTTTCAGGCTGCAATGTCTCAACAAAAATGGAAAACAAACAAAGTGACTTCTACAATGCGGTCTCCCCTAAAAATTGGAACCTCTGGATCACCACTTGGTTGATTGGGTACTGAGTCGTCTAGATAGGCACCACCGCAGTGCCAGATATCGTCCCGGGAAATAAGACTGCTATGCACTTTTGTGTTTCGGGATGAGGGCACTGTAGCTAGGGAAATTACCGGGTATAAGAGACTTAACATCAGTTGTCTCGGGTGACGGGCGCAGTGCGGCATTGATGGAGAATAACTGTTTATCTGTTGTTGGTTTCTTCAATGCCGCTCTGTTATGGTCAGGCGTATCATTAACCATCAGGTGAGCGTCCTGAACGTCCTGTTCACTTCGTAACATACAAAAAAAGGCCGCAATTTCTTACTTCGAAAGAGAAATTTCAAATAAAAAATATTGTTTAATATACCTTAGTTAAAAAATAAATTATTTATTGTTATTAATTTCGATCCGGGAGCTATTCTACAATGTCGAAATTTTAAATTTCTATTCCGACTGCGCTTCCGAGTTAATATAAAAACAACAAGCGAGCGAATTACTATCAGCAAAATGGAACGTTAGCACCTCCTGGTTTCTATCCGAAAAGTAGTTTTAATACAAGTAAAACAAGCTGTTGTACTAATGCTTGCAAATTTTTCTCATAAAACGCAGCACAAGAATTTTACTTGAGAGAGAACTTTCTAGTGTCTTATTTCCTAGCAGACATTTTTTTAACTTATTAGTAACATAGTTTTTATTAATATAATCATATCTTATTTTATATCAGTATTTAGTTTTTGTACGGTATTTTATAAACAATTATTGTTACAATTTGTATATGGTTTAAGTTTCTTTAAAATATACCTTCATCGATGCCTAGTAAACAAACTTACGGTGAAGGAAAACATCGTGAGGAAACCTTCATGCACGCCTGCGAAGAGATTCGAAGGTGTTGTGAAGTCGTCCAATCCGCACTGGGCCCGCGTGGACGACTAAGGCCTAATCACCCTTTACGGGTAGGCTATGCCCCTCGGTGGGGACGTTTAATGAGCTGATGATGAATTATGAATAAATAATGATATTTTTACATTGTCAAAATCATGTACTTTGGATTACATAATGTAATGTATTGTCCATATTCAAACATCCTGTAACACAAACTGCATAATATTTCTATTTCAAATTTTATTATCTACTCGATATTAAAGTGTGAGTACATGGTATTCAGTTAAGTAAGATTACCAGGTCTTGGTGTCATTGATTCTAAATCGATTTTATGTTACGACCGCAATAAGTGACTGACGTTGACTTTTTGATGTCATTTGTGTATTCTAGACCATTTACCACCACCACTTTTAGGGTTCCGTAGTCAAATGGCAAAAAACGGAACCCTTATATATTCGTCAAGTCGTCTGTATGTCCGTCCGTCCGAATAATATAACCCCTTTTTTCTCCTAAACTATAAGCAATACACTATTCAAACTTTGTAATTATATGTACTCTGTGAACCGCTATTAGGTTTGATAAAAAACTTGATAATATATTAATATATTTTGGGGTTCCCCATACATTAACTGAAACTCAAAATTTTTTTTCATCGTACCCCCACGTGTGGGGTATCAATGTGTAGATCTTAAATAATGGTATTGAGGTTTCTAATATCATTTTTTATAAATTGAACAGTTTTCGCGAGAGACTGCTGCGGAACCCTCCACGTGCGACTCCGACTCGCGCTTGGCCAATTTTTGAATTTCAATTTCATTAAAGATGAGTTCGAAAGTCAAAAGAGTTGAAAGTCAAGAAACCTTTGAATCCTCAGAACCACTCTCATTTGAAAAAATATTCGTCAATATCGTCTTTTGAGGGTGAGTTTTTTTATTAAGCCCTCAGCCCTTAGAGAGAAATCTGGGCACATGTGGCTGATTACGGCTTATTTGAATTTTTTACATACCTATATAGAATTCCTCACTGAATTGCTCGCAAATTAAAAACAAGTGAGAAAGCGTTTATTTCGTACATTTGAAGGTTCTAAATTAGTTTTTTTTAAGATATTCGCAAAAGTATTATTTTTCTTTATAAAGCTTAAATTATTTGTTATAGATGGCATTTTCACTTTTGTTTACTAAGTATCATCATCATCAGCTCATTAAACGTCCCCACCGAGTGGCACGAGCTTACCCGTATAGGGTGATTAGGCCTTAGTCGTCCACGCGGGCCCACTGCGGATTAGACGACTTCTCACCTTCGAATCTCTTCGCAGGCGTGCATGAAGGTTTCCTCACGATGTTTTCCTTCACCGTAAGTTTGTTTACTAGGTATCGATGAAGGTATATTTTAAAGAAACTTCATCCACAAATAAGTATGAAAATTTTTGTTTGTTTGATTTGAATTTTCTGTTTCCTTATGTTAGATATGAGTTACATAACGAAGTGACTATTTATATATTTTAAGTGTCGGTGGCTCATTGGTGTGGTCTGTTGCCTTCTGATGTGGAGGTTCCAGGTCCAAATCCCGGAACTTTCCAATGCATTATCAAATTTCAGAAATCTTTGCTTCTCAATGGGGACGTTTAATGAGCTGATGATGATGATGAATAAATAAAATGGTCACATTTCTTTGATTATTTTGATTCGTTTGATGTCATCCCGAGGAATTCATATTAAGATTCGTTTAGTTCTTAAAATTCTATATAAATGCATAAATTAATCGAATCGAACCCAGTCCCTGATTATTCCATACCAACACTCACACCCACTCCAATCGATTGGACCATTAACTGCATCGTAATAATTTTGAATCCAATCCAATTTGCCAAAGCTCTCTCAACTTCAAGCCACTAACATAATGTGACATAAGAGCCTAACTGGAAAGGGATGTCCATATTTTTTAATATTCCGATAGTCTAAAATATAATTATAACCATAAAACAGACGATGTTTTCGTTTGAAATTGGTTGTTTTATTATAAAAAAATTATAATAATAAAAATCTTTACTGCACAGAGAAAAACAAACAATACTCAGAGGAACAGAACAGTAATATTAAGGCGATCTTATCGCTATTAAGCAATATTTTTCAGACAACCTATATATTACAAGAACCTATACAAGATGCCTATAAAACTGTTTATACCATTTGCCCGAAAAATCAAATTAATAGAAAGAAATAAAAATATGAATCCAAATAACAATCAGCCCAAAAAACTTATAATAAATCCATACAATGAAATAAAATCATACTCTCAGTCGAAAAACATTTAATTACATTTCTAAATATGGATCCTTTGCTCGAGTCGCATATTCTCGGAAAAGCTGTTCAATAAATATGGCATGCGTTGCCTTGAGGCTATGTCGCAAATGTAGGAATTAATTTTAGGTACGTACTCGAAATTAGCTCGAGGATTCCGTACACGTGGTAAATTGTGTTTAACTAATGTCAAATTACAACCTATTGTTGAAGTGGAAGCACTTAAAATAAGCAACTAAACGTGACATAACTTTTTCTCAAGTAACATAGTGAATAAAATTAGAAATGATAGCTAAATGAACTCGGCTTTCAGGGAGGGAAATCTATTAATACCACAGACATCCGAATATACAATTAGACTGGACAAGCCGCCAAGTTTATAGGCAGTCCCAGTGTCGCAATTTCTTTTCGGTTCTTACCTGTGAAAAGTTATTATATTTTTTGGTAAATTTACTGATTCATTGCGATGATGGCATGTTACAATTGCACAGGATGGTATTTTGAAAAAAAAACGGTAATTTCTTCTAATATTCGTGCGTCTTGACTCGTGTCACAGAGCGTAAACTGGCAGCCAGTGTATGCTCGTTGAGCTTACATTTGTCGCACTTTAAACGCGGCTTGCCCCATCTCCTGTATTGGGAAATCTGTGATTAATACCTAACACCGAGACCGACACAAAATGACATTTCCATGCATACAACTTTTTGTACTGTTGGTATTTTATCATTGTACCAAATTATAAAAGCTTAGAAGATATTAACCAAGGAAGGAAACTAAAAATACCACAGATTTCCCAATACAGGAGATGGGGCAAGCCGCGTTTAAAGTGCGACAACTGTAAGCTCAACGAGCATACACTGGCTACCAGTTTACGCTCTGTGAGACGAGTCAAGACGCACGAATATTAGAAGAACTTACCGTTTTTTCCAAAATGCCATCCTGTGCAATTGTAACATACCATCATCGCAATGAATCAGTAAATTTACCAAGAAATATAATAACTTTTCACAGGTAAGAACCGAAAAGAAATTGCGACACTGGGACTGCCTATAAACTTGGCGGCTTGTCCAGTCTAATGTATATTCTGATGTCTGTGAAAAATACCAATAAAACTGTAGAACCAATTTCGCAGCACATTTTTATTGAAAAGAAAAAAGAATTCAAATATTGATAAAAATTAAATACAGTTTAACTATAGGAGGATAAATATAAGACGTGTCGTTTGAAAGTTTAAAAACTTTTTCATCTATAAGACCTAATTTATCTCCTGATGATCGAACGCCTTGTTACTAAACCATCCATATACATACTCGGACATCGGCTACCTGCCACTTTTAACGGAATATCGGTCATTCAAATAATTAAAATTGAGTTAAAACATAACATAAACGTAAAACATGTCATTGGTTCAACAGTTTGAAAGTTAAGAATTACGTTAATTCTTTTAAAAGCAGTACACAATTCGCTATCATCCTCTGACAACCCTCACTGTAAACCTGCAGTGGCTTTACTGAAATATTTAGCATGAACCTTAGCAAAGCACTAAAAACCGACACCGAACCTTAACGCCAACAGCTTTAGATCTAAAATCCCAAGTCAAGCTGTTAATTTAATTAAGATCCCCATAATTGTTTCGTATCCAACATTAACTTATATCAATCCAATTTAATGGGTTACGTCACATTGATTTTGCGGCAAGCTCATTAGTTTTAGAACTGTAAATTTCCGCCTTTTCACAAGAGGTATTTCTTATATCAGTAAAATTACAAAATTTTGTTCAATTCTCTTCTTGTATTCAACCTATTTTGCGCCAAATATTCTGGTCCTCCGCATTTCCCATCCAGCCTCCACCAGCGACCTTTCGCAAGTCGTCGGTCCATTGGGCCGAAAGGCGTCCTACGCTAGCTTGCCGAGACGTGTTCTCCACCACAGAACTCATCTGCTCCAACGGCCATCGGTTCTGCGACATACGTGACCAGCCCACTGTGACTTCAATTAGCTGATCCAGCGGGCTATGTCGGTAACTTTCGTTCTCTACGGATTAAGTAATTTCTGATCTTATCCCTTAGAGAGACCCCGAGCATAGCTCTTGACTTAACGTGTATATATCATCTTCTGATATCACATTTTTAGATACCGAGTTTGAAATTTATGGTAACTTATTCATTCTAGGCGATCACCAATGACTAACAATGCAGAAATTAAACCATTGATTTTTGCCTTTTGGTAACCTCATGTCTGCTTTGTTGCTGGTAAATTGAATGAAAAAATAACTTATTTAAAACCGTTAGGCTCCTATAAAGTAGGTATTATTAAATTCCGAATTGTGTCCGGTATTAGTATTGATTTCTATGGAAACACATAATCATCATCAGCTCATACGTCCCCACCGAGTGGCACAAGCCTAACCGTAAAGGGTGGTATTTTGCTGATTTTACTTAATGCTAAACTTACAGAAGAAATTAATTCAAGGAAATTACATTTTTAATTTTGATTCCATATATGACCAATCAACCGACGTGTTGAGTAGCAAATCGCTCAAATTCGCCAGAAATATCCTCATTACGTACCATTAATTTCCAGGCAAGCGCCCAAACAACATTCGTCTCAATCGTTACCATGTAAATCGATAAAAACATAATGAACGTACAGCCATCCCGGCCCTCGTTGTTGGATATTTGCGCAGCTACCTCTATTTGTAGAGGTCCCGTATTGTGTTGCTTGATTGCCACCTACGGCTCGGTTTGTGTTTTGACTGTTTATTGCGACTGAAACACAACCTTTTTAGTATCAACAGGGGTTAAAGTTAATCAGATGAGACCTTCTCAGGATCAGGACCTTTGTTATTTGATTATTGTTCGCATGAGTCTGTTTGTAATGGTTTAGCAGAGAACAAAATTCTGAACCAACGAGTCCAATCTTTGAGAGCTGTGCATAAAAATATAGTCAAGAAATGTTTACTATTAAACAGTCACTGCTGGTTCTTTCCAATGTCATTTATCGTTTTATTATATATGGGTCTCCCCCATTTTGCACCAGATATCCTTGTCCTCCGCTTTTCTCATCCAGACTTTACCAGCGATTGTTCGCATGTCGTCGGTCCATCGGGCTGGAGGGCGTCCTACGCTACGCTTGCCAAGGGCAGTATCCACGCCAGAATTATTATTTATTACTAGGGCGTCACTTACCTCGGGAGGTGAGGTAAGCTTGACGCTCTAAAGTTGTTTTCTTAGACCTCACTTAGTAGATTAGGGCTCGAATTAGCTTAGTCAGGAGCATCGCCAATAAGACGAGCCAGAGAAAAAATATTTGAATCTGCATAAATTTACTTGGAAAACTTACTGGAAATAATACGAGTATTCCTGCAAAAAAAGGAAGAAGCTACACTATACAAGACCAGAGATTTAGTTTTTAGGAATTATTTAAATTTTTGTAGATAGTTTTATCAGTGCTTGTAGCAACTCACCATTACGTAGGTTATAGGTATACCTTTTAAGTTCGTTATTTTTCTGTTTGTTGTCGAGAAAAGTACATAATAATACTCGCTATAAACACACTAATTCTAGAAAGCTCTTCAAGCTCCCTTTAAATGAAATTCGACCATAAACGTCTCAACACGTCGAGGCCCTTTGCAAATAAAAACTTGCTAAGAGCCTTCGCCACGTTTTAATTAGGCTTCCTTATCTTCTTTCGACAGCCCCGAGGGCCGGGAGGGGGGTGGAAGTTGAAAAAGTCAATAATTACCTTTTTCCCACGGTCAGAAGTGGATTTTACCACTTCGCAAATAGATGGAGGTTGCATTGGCTAAGAATGGCGGATGCTGATTGGATTTGCCCGGCCAAGTTTAAGACGAGATAAAGGTGTGCTGTTGGGAGTTTTGAAGAAACGCGGAAGTCCATTTTAAACAATTGCATCTTTAAAACCATCAACTTGTCACTTTTTAAGTAATGTCTTTTCGGCTATCAGTTTGGTATATCTGTTTATCTAGGTTTGATTTGACGATTTTGTCGCTGTTGTAAGAGAATCTTATACGTTTACCAAAATTGACATATCTTGTTTTGTTGTTTGACTTAGATATATTGTAATATATGGATAAATGTTTTCTTTTTATTAATAGGCTTAGTGTGTTTGAGTATTTTATGACAATAAAAGTTTTTTATTATTAACAGTCTGGTGGTATTATTGTTTGGAATAGCCAAGTAAAAAATGGTAAATATGTACAGAAAATCGCTACGGTTCGTTACTAAGTGCTATTTCTTTGACACCGCCAGTTCTAATTGCGTTACCCGAGCACATTTCTATCGACTTCGAATGAACCCTTTTGTTTTTTTGGAGTACATCTTGAAAAAAAGATTAACCATGACGTTCCGGAATTCAGAATTGCGTGTTCACCAGAAGTGCCATTACAGGTCCCGTATTTTTCTTGGAAATAAACTACAAATGTTCTGTGTTTTGAACGCTTTTCCTTATATTATATAAAAATGTTTGTATTGTTAGTATTAGAAAGGTGTATTTGGGGATATACAGGGGATGTACAATTTGGGGATAAAATTTGAGAAAAATTGATAATTTTCAGTCGATTGTAATTTGTTTTAATTGTAATGCGCTTATTACGTCAGGGTTTTAATATCAATTCATGTAAATAACTTTGGCTTAAATGCCTATAACGGATTAATATTTTCCAACAGACTGACTTGTCCTACTTTTCGCGCCTGACATGTGCCCTGATTAGCGTCCTATGTCAGATGCTCCTGACTCTGGAATAGGCTCTTGTTACTCAGTAACGGTGGTGAGGCTTTTGGAAATCTTACGCCAAAACCTTCACATTGAAGAAACATTTCTTGGAATGAAGATATTGCTATGTTTGCTAAATTAATAATATGATATAAGCGCTTCAAACTTTTTCGGCAGGGGCTAACATTTTTCTGGTCTCTCGGTTACCTATTTCTAACTGAGCTAACTCAAGGGTCTTTCTTACTTCTAAACTTTGGTGTAGCTTTAACAGCCTTTCGGCTACAACAACGTTACAGAAATATAGGTATTTTATCCTCAATGGACCGGATATTCAACCTCAAACGATAATTATTGTAGTCAATCATGTATATATCTTTATTTGCTTTTCACTACAGGAATATAGGTATTTCATCTTCAATTAATGGAATATTCAATCTAAAACTGTATTTGTAATATGAGTCACTGTCTATTTATTTCATACATATTATATATATATATATACCTTCATACCCTTCTTTAATATTACCTATTTTAAGTATGTTTTGTTATGAATTTAAAATTTATATCTTATTACTTTAACTTAGTATCATGCATGCCCTTATTTTAACATATAATATTTATATAAAAACATAAATTTGTATTTATTTCATTAAGTATATTATTTATCTGATAGATACTGTTACGGCGTTGGCGCAGGCGGTTGCGTTCTCTTTTGCACCCGGTGCACACGGAAGATCAGTGTCGCAGTGCTTACTAAGTACCTCGACATAAAGCTGAGTGGGCACCTTTCAGTGTCCTTACTGTAATTTAAACTAAGAACTTTGTATGTATTTGGCACTGAATAAATGATTTTATTATTATTATTATTAACTGTAGGTGTCATGTAATTTTAGTTATTTGCTTTTCATAGCATTTAAATTAGGGACTTTCTTAGAGAACTCGTAGATCCATTCCTATCAAAACTGACGTTCAGAAAGTAATTCAACAGTAAGAAATAAACGAACAATCGAACGCGGAACCATTCCAACTTACCTCTATTTGTTTCAGCACCGTTTTTCTATTACGCCCCAAGTTTCGGAGGAGCGATTCACGCGGAATAAGTAATCCGGCAAATGGATATCTTGAATGGCCTTTAACTTCCCTTTTAGTTGTTCGAGGCACTAATGAAGCGAGCAGCGTTTAGAAAACATCTTGAATAAGTTAACAAAGTGCAGTGCTGTATTGAATTTGGTATTATGGGTTAATTGCTTGGCGGTTTCTTGAAAATTCTTTAAGTGAAACTGTTTTTGAACACTTTCATGAGCATTATTTTGAATATCAAAATGAATGTAGGTTTTCACAGCTGCGGGAAACCAATATAGAAATCAATAGAATATAGCAATCTGCAAATTTCTTTAGAAAGAAAATCTTTAATCACTTCCTTTTTAATTTTTATGGTTTCACACTAAAAGAGCTCATTCGATTTTATAGACAGAACACCATGAACAGAACAAAAACGTAATAGTTGACTGACAAATACTACTTCTTCGTATAAACGAAATATTTATAATTTAATGTACACATAAAATGCGGTAATACTACAAATTTTAACATTTATCTTCTCGTCACATAACCATCATTAAAGGTGTAAATCAAATGCAAATAGTCCTATTTAACTATTTGTTTGTTCCCATTCATGATATGTGACCGCCATGCCACTGTTAACGTCAAGACTCCATTTAAACTTTTAGACAGTTGTGGTGGTGTTTTCACGGAAAACGTCAAAGTTGCTGTCAAATATTCCGCCGTGTTTGGTAAACAAAACGTGGAGAAACAAAACGATGAAATTTGGCAAACGCGCCCAAATAAATAAGACGTAGAAAGAATCCACTAGAAATATGGACACGTGCGGGCTTGACGCGTGGAAACATGTAAAATATTCTGACTTTTCTAATATGACTTTGCAAGTTTTAGACGAATTAGAGTTTCCTAATTGAAGCCACTTTGAGGCATGCAAGCACTTCCTTAGCTTTTTGAATTCCAGATTTACGTATCTAAATATCTTATATCGTCCTTGCCAATATTATAAGTGAATGTACACCTCCGGTTAAATCAAGCTTATTGCTAACTGAAACCTTATTTAATATTTTAAACGCTTCCCGTAATACATTGCAACTTGCTTCAACCTATCGCAGTCCACTGCTTGACACCTATCCACATTTTGCCCCAGATATCCCGGTCCTCCGTTTTTCTCATCATTACACAAGTGTCGGCCCATCGATTCAGGCGTCCTACGCTACGCTTGCCAAGACGCGGTTCCTACTCCAGGCTTCGTCTGCTAATGTATCGCAAAGAATAAATACCGCTACAATAATGTTCAATATTGTTCATCTTTCATGCCGACTAATCGTTGTGTCCAAACAAATGTTTCATATGTAACCGTTTATTCAAACCACAATTGTACATTATTAAAAACGCTTCTGAAATATTAAGTTTTAACGAGCCGAGTTGATATCAGCACCGGCTCCAAACATGTGCGTGTTTTTGATAATTAAAATGGTGCTATCGTTGCCAGATCCCGTTTGTAATAGGGGGCGGATTAAGGGGATTGGGAGTATCAGTGACATGCTAAGAATATCCAATTATCAGCTTTAATTATGTTATACCAATTTCATGTCTAGATTGTTGTAATTGTGTTCTTCCAGTTGAAAAAATGGTCAGGCTTTTCTGTCTTTTAGGGTTCTACTATTGAGGATTTTGATAAATTTTAATTTGATAGAAGAGCTTCGGTGGCTCATTGGTGAGGACTGTTGCCTTCCGATCTGGAAGGCGCAAGTTCAAATCCTGCCACGTACCTATGTCTTTTCGCATTTTCGAAATTTATGTACGTTTATCCGAAGTTCTTACGGTGAAGGAAAACATCGTGAGGAAACCTCATGCACGCCTGCGAAGAGATTCAAAGGTTGTGCGTGAAGTCAGCTAATCCGCACTAGGCCCGCGTGGACGACTACGGCCTATGCACCCTTTGTGCTGATGATGATGAAGTTCATAGCTATTCTAAGCCTATTGTTGATCATTCTATGCACACTCAGAGTCGAAGAGAACTTTTTTTACCATGCAGAAACCTGTAATTATAGTGTTTATCAATATAATTAAAGGTTCAGGTTTTATTATTCGTACGTTCTTTTATCTGATATCATCTCATGACACTGCTGTGTAAGAAGACTTGTATCCTACTGAGCAGCTTTAGAGAACTGATTGCATAGTTGTACTTTTAACTTTCTTAAAGCAGAGATGAAATCATCATCATCATTACAGCCTAATTATGTCCACTGCTGAACGAATCAGTTGACATCCATCTGCTACCCGCCACCTTAACCAGATCATCCGTCTATCTGGTTTGGAGTCGGCCTACGCTTCGCTTCCGTTAGTGGACGCCACTCGAACCTTTCCCCATCGGCCATCGGTTCTACGCACTATGTGCCCTGCCCACTGCCACTTCAACTTGCTAATCCTCTGGGCTATGTCGGTCACCCTAGTTCTCCTACGGATATCCTCGTTTCGGATTTTAAGAAATATGAAATATGAAAGAAATATGAGAGATGAAATATGAAGGATGAAACGGGTATCTTACTAAATATACGATATTTGATATTTTTAAGAACTTTCAGACATGCCGAAGTTAAGTGCTTTTATATGAAGCTTCTTAACATCAGGCCGACTGTGATTGGAAATATGTTTACCTACCATTTTTGTCTGCTCATATTTTATGAGCATCTCTACGTCATCTTTGATGTCATCACGTCACCGATCAGATTATGATTCTAACCAAGTAATGATATTTGTTTCTAGACAATCTTGAGGTTCCCTAGCCAAACACAGTCCGCCCCTGTTAGATACATTATAAAAGCCGGTTTTATTCGGATTTCACGAGGTCCGCCCTCATTATGCGACCGAAATTTAGGCCGAAAATTATTCGGGAGTCGCGAAAAGTTTTGGGACTGACTCCACAGCAGGGTACACAATGCTCCTGACTCCTATAATCGTAGGGGGTTAACTATTCCCGAATGTGGGTCGCTTAAACGTGCTGTTAGTTCTGGCCGGTGTCGGAATTTGAATGGGAACTTTTTTGTTTTATTTCCGTTGTTTTATTGTAAACAACAACGAAACTGGTAATGGATTGCGGCTTTTAACTGGGAAATGCGCTAAAATAAGGTTCTTTAGCGCTTTGCATTTTTCAAATATGAACTAATTTTAAGCATAAAGGCCTCCTGACTTTTCAGCTATGAAAGCAGGGAACATGGTAAATAAAGAAATATCTACTGACATAAACACAGCGCCATCTAGTCCCAGATTAAGCATTTAATGTGATTACTTTACAACGGATAAACATACATATAGTTTTTTTTGTAAATACATATTATACATAGAAACAAACATGTTCATATATACAAATGGAACCTTTGGTGTATGAGCCAACGTATTAACCATTACACCAAATGGGTCAATGTTGATGATGATTTCTTTAAAGGGCGAGGAAAGGCAGAGTATCTCTTTAATATTACCAAATTATCTGACTGTAATTTGATGACTTCTTACACCGTCTATTTCAAAAGCTCTCTTCCAATTAAAGACACAATATACATTATAGAAACAATGGTGCTTTCTTACAGTTAGATCAACGACAATTTTTTGCCAGCCCAAAGTAATAAAAGACAAAAAGCGAGCCGAATATTGTCAACTACTGGCCACAACAAAGGTGTTTCCCACCTTTGTGCCGTGGCAGGGGAGCGTAACACTGGTTGCTAGACAACAATATCCTATTACCTCAATCATTAATTTACAAACGATGAGCGGACTAGGGATTTTGTGAATTTATATGTCGTATACTCAATAGAGTAACGCTGCTACCGGTTCTCTGATCAATTCAATAGAATTGCAATAAAAACTAAGTGGAAGACTCGATACTGAGTCGTCTAGGTAGGTACCACCTCAGTGCCAGATAGCGTCCCGTGAAACAATAGTGTTATGTATACACTTTTGTGTTTCGTAATGAAGGCACTGTAGCTAGTGAAATTACCGGGTATAAGAGACCTAACATCTGTTGTCTCGGGTGACGGGCGCAGTGCGGCATCGATGGTGAATTACTACTGTCTATCAATCGTTGGTCTCCTTTAATGCCGCTCTGTAATGGTCAGGGGTATCACTTACCATCAGGTGAGCGTCCTGACCGTCCTGTTTACTTCGTAACTTATAAAAGGGGTAGCAGCGTTCTATCAGTACAAAAAGTATCAGTCATGGTCAGGCGTATTACTTACCATCCGGTGATGATGGGTGGAGAGAGATGACCATCCTGTTTAGTTATAAAATAACCTAGCGAGGAGACTGTCGTACGTTACGTTTTTTATAGATTTACCAGACAGAAAAAGCGACTGTGTTTTATGCCCTGTAGTGATTAAAACGCTCTCGCTTATCTCTTAATACAGTGACATAGAAACTCGTTTTCGGGAGCAAATTTGTTATCCTAACACTTGTTATCTGAAGATTTTGGTTCCATTAATTGACCCCTAAGCGCTTTAGGAGCATTAAAATTTGTTTCCCTGCAAAATAAGTACTCAGAATAATCTTTTCTATACCAATTACAAGGCAGCTAATTGTGTCACGTGAGATAAAATTGGAAGGAAATTGTGTCGAGAACGAGGATAAGATTTCGCTCGCAACTTTACCAGCAGTTCAAGTGAATGTTAGTTCCATTTTGCACCTTTTTATAAAACAAGCAATAGTCAATACTCTTGTACGCGTAGAATCACACCCAAACTTCAGTTCTTTATGTTTGATTCTTGACGACCCATTTGGTGTGTTGAGACGTCGACAACTACACCAAGGATTCCGGGTTCGATCCCCGAGCAGTACAAACATTTGTGTGCATAAACATGTCTTATTGTATTGTTCTGGGCGTTTTCTTTGTATTATATGTATATATTTATAAAAAAATGTATATAAGTATGTATATCAGTTGTTTAGTACCTATAATACAGGCTTCACGCTTAACTTTGGGCTAGATGGCGCTGTGTGAATGTTAGTGCATATGTATTATTATAACTGCGTGTTTTTTCGTCAGTTAAGTATAAAAGTCCTTGTATTTTGTAACACTTAAATATATACATAAAAGGGATTGTTTTACACATATATGAGTTCATCAATTTGTAGACTTCTGATTACGAATCTATCTATCTATCAATTCAACCTATCGCAGTTCTTCTTATTCGCTGCTTTTCTCATCCAGCCTCCACCAGCGACCTTTGCCTGCGACCTGATTGCGAATATTCAAAAATAACAGAATTAAAATATAGTCGGAAGTCCGAATTCGCATACGTTGAGACAATGTGATAAGGATTATATCAGATATGATTTAATCCGTAAGAGAACTAAAGTTACGACATAGCCCGCCGGATCAGCAAGTTGAAGTGGCAGTGGGCTGGTCACTGGAGACCTGGAGTGGAGACCGCGTCTCGGCAAGCGTAGCGTAGGTTTCCGGCCCGATGGACCAACGACTTGCGAAAGGTCGCTGGTGGAGGCTAGATGGGAAAAGCGGAGGACCGGGATATCTGGCGCAAAATGGGGAAGACCTATGTCCAGCAGTGGACTGCGATAAGTTGAATAGGAGAAAATGTGAATTACCCTTATATGAAAACTGATGTTAGAGACTGTTTACATTTTATTTATTACTTCCAGTGTGAAATCACCCATCCGAATTTTTGCATAACATTGTTTCTTTTAAAAATCGTTCTACAAAGACAGTCTATAAATCATTGAAGGGTTTTGTTAACAATTTGTCCATGAACGCTTTTTTGTCCGAGCACAAAAGTTTCGAAGGAGCGGAGTTTCTGGGATGTATCTTTTCCTGGGCGTTATTAATTGATGACCAATGACTGGCAGATTGGATATGATAAAATATGATGCGCTTTGTTATAGCTATGTTGTCGCTAAATATATATGGCATAGTCTGATTCAGGATCGAGTCAATGCTTTTGAGATTAAGTTTGACCAAGACTTGGACGGTAAGTGAGACGAGCTTAAGTCTTGACTACCTGGAGCCGTCTCCTATATTTTTTTCGGAAGGCTGTTGACTTGGCCAAAGTGCGCTCGCAACTTTAGACAAAATGGGCTATGCATGTCACTAGAGAGCGAACCAGAGGGCAGAACAAAATCCTTAGTCTTCCACTTTTTTTATGCGTTAAAAAGATATTCTAAAATATATTAATAAGCTTCTACAGTTAGATAGTCGTTTGGTCAAAATCAGCCATGACTTCATTATCATCATTTCATGATGCATGGTATATAAACCTTATACATATAAGTTCTTTATCTTCCAATATAATATCTGGAATCATATTTGGAGACCGAGTCCAGTTGATCAGAAACTTTATTAGAGCTAGCTTTATTTTCATATCATTTCTATGTTTTAGGTTTTACTTAATGTTTAATTATGTCATTGCTATGTTTTTGTCTCAAAACACAGATATCTGCTACCCGCCACCTTAACCAGGTCATCCGTCAACCTGGTTGCAAGTCGGTCTACGCTTCGTTGTCCGTTACGTGGTTGCCATTAGAGGACTTTTCCGCCCCATCGGCCATCGGTTCTACGCACTATGTGCTCTGCCCAATATCACTTCAACTTGCTAATGCGTGGGCTATGTTTGCCTGTTCTCCTGGATATTATTATTTTTCTTTATTAGGTCTATGTTTAATTATGTCATTGCTATGTTTTTGTCTCAAACCTCCGTTGTGTTGTGTCTAGCGCTTTCGGTGGATAGAAGCGCCAATATAATTATGTTTTTAATTTTTATTGTTGTTCAAGTTTTTTGTTTCATTTGGAGCTATAGGGGTGTGTGAATGCCTGTAGATATCACAAAGTTAACCGCGTTAAGCTAGTTCACGTGTTAAATATGTATGAATATTTATGCATTCAATTCGAATAATATACGAAGCTGTATCAATATTGGATATTGATAACAATGCCGTGACCGCATATCGATATAATTAAGCAACCAACGTTACGATCCGAACCGCAAACAACATATCAAAGGTTTTGTTCTAATTATTGACGATATTTAATGTTATTGGGATTATGCACCACGTCATTTGGTTGATTTACTCGGATTCTATCTATGCAACCTATCGCAGTCCACTGCTGGACATAGGTCTCCCCTTATTTTGCGCTAGATATCCCGGTCCTCCGCTTTTCTTATCCAGCCTCTACCAGCGACCTTTCGCAAGTCGTCTGTCCTACGCTACGCTTGCCAAGACGCTGTCTCCACTCCAGAACTCGTCTGCTCCATCGGCCATCGGTTATGCGACATACGTGACCAGCCCGCTCACTGCCACTTCAACTTGCTGATCCGGTGGGCTATGTCGACTATTACTCGGTTTAGTGCAATGATATTCTGTAT